>CM061552.1:295538354-295749160 GCA_030864225.1 Capsicum baccatum var. pendulum
TATACATCGTGTCAAAACATCCATCACCAAGGCAAATAAAAATGGGCTACTATCAACTGAAATCGCCATTTAAAATCCAAAACACATAAAAGTTGAAATACTGACTCCGCCTCTAAAACCCATTGACTCTAAAAACTCAATTTGCCTCATAGCAATAATCATTTAGCTACTAACATTAACATTCACCATGTACACAAAATGATGCAAAATACATACATACATACATATATATATACACACACACACAAATGCACTAAAGCTCCCACTTTGTGCGGAGTCCGGAAAAGTTCGGACCACAAAGGTCTATTGTACACAATCCTATCCTGCATTGCATTTCTTTAAGAGGTTGTTTACACAACTTGAACCCGTAACCTCCTAGTCACATGACAATAACCTTACAGGTTACGTCACAGCTCCCCTTCATATATATTCCCTCCACCCCTTTTTAACTTGGCCTATTTCACTTCACGAGAATCAATTTGACTAACATCCTAGCCTAACTTAAAGTAGATTAACTTAATATTTAAAAATTTAGATCGGAAAAGGGACAAATATACCCTCGAACTATGATAAGTGATAAGTATATACCCTCCGTCATACTATGGGTACACATATGGCCCTACCGTTAATGAAATGGTATGTATATGCCCCTCACACTAACGATAGGGGCATATGTATACCCAAAGTATGACGGAGGGTATATACGTACCATTTATCATAGTTCGGGAGTATATGTATCACTTTTCCGAATTTAGATATCATAAACTATATGAAAAATATTATAAGTTGCAATCATTATCATGTTAATATGATTAAAAAATATATCTTCAGAAGGGAAGATAATTACTTGAAGAACTTTAGGGCCATGAATATGAGGAGATTTACGAAGAAGTGAAAATTCAGGCAATGATTTTCCATCGATGGATCGCAAGTCCATATTTAACAGCTCTGATTCGAAAGAATCAACAATGTATGATGATTGAGGTGGAATGAGTGAATTTACGAAATTGACATCGTGGAAACACCAACCCTTAGTGCTTAGGGATTCAAGCAAATTGTGTGATGAAGAAGAAGAGGAATTTGGGTTCTCTATTTTTAGTGCCTATTAGGTGTTTGATGTTGCTGATAATGTTGTACTAATTGACGAGACTCGGAGAGGAGTTAATGCTAAGTTGGAGGTTTGGCGACAGACTCTAGAGTCTAAAGGGTTTTGGTTGATCAGGACTAAGACTGAGTACTTGGAATGTAAGTTCAGCAATTCGACACATGAGGTCGATGTGGTAATAAAGCTAGATTATCAGGCCATTCGAAAGAGGGATATTTTTAAGTATCTTAGATATATGATTCAGGGGAATGACGAACTTACATTCCAAGTACTCAGTCTTAGTCCTGCTCAACCAAAACCCTTTAGACTCTAGGGTCTGTCGCCAAACCTCCAACTTAGCATTAACTTCTCTCCGAGTCTCATCAATTAGTACAACATTATCAGCAAATAACATGCACCACCCAATGCACCTCCCCTTGAATACATCATGTCAAAACATCCCTCACCAAGGCAAGTAAAAACGGGCTACTATCAACTAAAGTCGCCATTTAAAATCCAAAACACATAAAAATTGAAATACTGACTCCGCCTCTAAAACCCACTGTCTCTAAAAACTCAATTTGCCTCATAGCAATAATCATTTAGCTACTAACAATAACATTCATCATGTACACAAAATGATGCAAAATACATACATACACACACATAGAGAGAGACAAATGCACTAAAGCTCCCACTCTGTGCGGAGTCCGGAAAAATTCGGACCACAAGGGTATATTGGACACAACCTTATCGTGCATTGCATTTCTTTAAGAGGTTGTTTCCACGACTTGAACCCGCAACCTCCTAGTCACATGACAACAACTTTACAAGTTACGTCACAGCTCCCCTTCATATATACTTCCTCCACCCCTTTGTTACTTGGCCTATTTCGCTTCACGAAAATCAATTTGACTAACATCCTGACCTAACTTAAAGTAGATTAACTTAATATTTAAAAATTTAGATCGGAAAAAGAACAAATATACCCTCAAACTATGATAAATGATACGTATATATCCTCCGTCATACTATGGGTACACATATGCCCCTACCTTTAATGAAATGGTATGTATATACCCCTCACACTAACGGATATGTATATCCAAAATATGATAGAGGGTATATACGTACTACCATTTATCATAGTTCGGAAGAATATTTATCACTTCTCGGAATTTAAATATCATAAACTATATGAAAAATATTATAATAAGTTGCAATCATTATCATGTTAATATGATTAAAAAATATATCTTAAGAAGGGAAGATAATTACTTGAAGGACTTTAGGGCCTTGAATATGAGGAGATTTACGAAGAAGTGAAAATTCAGGCAATGATTTTCCACCGATGGATCGCAAGTCCATGTTTAATAGCTCTGATTCGATTGAATCAACGGTGTATAATGATTGAGGTGGAATGAGTGAATTTACGAAATTGACATTGCTGAAACACCAGCCTTTAGTGTTTAGGGATTCAAGCAAATCGTGTGATGAAGAAGAAGAGGAGGAATTTGGGTTCTCCATTTTTAGTGCCTATTAGGTGTTTGATTTTTTAACTGAGTGAAATTAAGTTGTTTTTGGGAGTTTTGAAGGGGAGTTGGGGTTTGACGAAATTGAAATGAAAGCAACTTTCAAAATAATTACTATCATCTCCGTCCATCTTTATTGTCACACGAATTAAAAATAATAAATAATTAAAAAAAAACAGTAAAAATTTATGCAAATCCCGACATGATTACTCATATTTATATTTTTTTAAAAAAAAATCATTAAAGTTCACTTTTTGTGATTTCAAATATATATAACGAATGTGAGATACATCTTAATGATACATATTATTATTTAACTGATTAGCAAAAATCAAGCATCATAACAGCATTAAATTTGCCAATTAGCCCAACCAATCATGTTGATAACTAAATAAAATCTCACAAAAACGATAATTTATTAGTTATTCCATTTTTTTTTAACAAATTCGCTTTCAAAATTGTTTTTGCACCACAGAGTGAGCAAAAATCAGTACACTGGATCTGCACAGTTCCAACAATAGTACAATATCAGATTCACCTCAAGAAAATTTTGAATGTATAGCAATCTGAATGCTTTCTCTTTCATTTCTTGTTGCTAATAATGATATCTACTAGACAAACTACGAGTCAAATACCAAGAAACTCTTGTGACCAGAAAGACAACAAAAATTCAAACTTCTCACCTTTTCAGAATGAAGTTTAATAGTTTAAGCAACAAAGGTAAGAAAATTCTGTAATTTTTTCATTATTCCCACGAGATATTTAGCCAATAAAATTTGATGTATCTCTTACATTGCTAGTATCTCTCTCATATACATGTAACATACAACACATTTATTTGAGAGATACATTTAATAGATGTGTTGAATGCCCAGAGATACAAGTTATTAAAACGCATCTTTTTATTAAATATGTAGTTAAATATATATGCATAACTGAATTATTGTTGTATGTGATATATTAGACGATGTAATCATAATACCATTTACTTGTTTTATTTATATGTATATGTTGTTATATAATCTTGTATCTCTATCTGTTAATACATATATCTAATAATATTTTTGATATTTATTTGAATGTATCTCTTATATATTAATAAATGTATCTCTTTTTGATAATACGTATCTCATAAAAATTTGTGACATTTCTACAACAGTTACAACACTTATTAAAGGAACAAAAATTTTAATATAAGATAAAAAATCAACATAAAAACTCAACTACAAATTAAATTTCTACGGCAGTTGAAACACTAATTAAAAGGAAGTAACTCAATTGCTTATTAATAAAACATAATCTTCAAACAAAACATGTTTACTTTAGTTCAAAAAAAAAAAAAACCATGCACAAAGACAACTGAAATACTATTGTAGACAAATTTATATCTGAAAAAATTAAAATCCTAATAGAAATTAAACATAACAAAGATAACTACTTGTGTATATATGTATTAGTGAAAGATTCTTTTGTACTACTTGTGTTTCAACTTTCAATAATGATATGGAGAATAAACTTTAACACTACTCATATATTATATGACATGTAAAGTGAATTCCCCGATGTGGCAGCTACAAAAGTAGCTTGATCTTGATGCAACTAAACTTATGTCTCTGCACATTCTTTAGCTAACATAACACACTTCCTAACGTGTCCAAAAGAGTCCATACCTTGGCTCTTACCTATATATAAGCATATGGTTTCTTCACCGATATTCAAACCACATAAATCATATCTTTTTTCATATCATATCAAACGGATATATACAACAGTAAACATACAATATCATATATATTTCAAGAATATATATACACAATGTCAGACATTTTCATGATCATTGGATTCGCGAAAAGAAGGTAGTGTTCAGATGGAGATGATGATGATGGAGACTATGATTATGCTCCTGCAACATCCTTGGAAGGCGATGACGATGATGGAGACTATGATTATGCTCCTGCTACATGAATAATTAATTCATTGGATGTTATTGAACTTGGTGGATTTAGAGTAGATACAACTAAGCCTGGCAACGGACAGGAACGATACCGCCGGAACGGTTTTACCGAAACCGAAATCTGTATCGAACAGATTTTCCGATGTATTTTACCGGAATCGATACTACCGAAATCGGTACCACCGAAAAATATGGGCCTTCCACCCCGATCTGGTTGTCACCGGTGCGGTACCGGGTCGGATTGGTACGGAAAATGGAGTTCTGGTGTTTTTTTTTATTTTTTTAAACAGCTGTTTAATGTTAATGTTATGAGTTAATGTAATAAAATTAATGTTAAGAATTTTATATTAACTTTAACAAAATTAAAAGAATATAATTATTTTAATAATTTAAATTATTTTCTTAATATAATTAAGTTAAAGATATATTAATTTAATATTCTTTTAAAGTTAATGTTATGAGTTAATTTAAATTATATTTATATAAGCTTAAGTTAAAAACTTATACTATAAAAACAATTTACATTAATTTAAATAGTTATAATTTTAAGTTATAATAATAGATTATAATATATAATTAACAATAATTTTTTATAACATAAACTTAGAAAAATTTATAAAAAAAATTCCTAACTTTATGAAGTTAAAGTATTAAACTTTTTTTCCATAACTTTAAAATTATAAGTGTAAACTATAACTGCATCAAACAAAACAAATTTTAAAATAAAATTAAGGCGAATAGCCTTTATATTTATTCAAATTTAGTACGTTGTACATTTATTACAAATATTAAAAGAGAATCTAATCTACGCAACCATTTTCTAGAAAGGGTTCTGTAACACCCCATACTTAATTATGTGCATTAGCCATGGTTATATGTGTCGGAGTATATGTATTGATCCTAAGTTAGGTATCTATGAGTTTGAGTATGAGTATTGATTATTTTGAGATGGTTTCAAGTGTATAGTTTGATTATATGTGTATGGGAATCGACTTTATTTATACCGGAATTTTCCCATTGATGGTTCCATACGAAGTTTATTGAATAAGCTTTCCAACGATATAAAGATTTCCAAAAACGGATAAGTTTCGGATATAATCGAGCACGTTCAAAACTATAAAACGGCGGCCGGGATAATTGTGAACAGTAAATGTGCAGGAAATTCAAACTACTGAGGCCTGCCAGTTTTTTGGGTTGCCTTTGAACGATCATAACTCCCTCAATATAATGAAATGGGAGAGATACCACCTATCAAAAGAAAGATCTTTGAGTCCTCTTTCCAATGCAATTGGTTTCATCCAAATCCAACATCTGAGTAAGGAGTTATACTCGTTTTACTTCAGCCTCTCAAAACAGTTTTTTGGGGTCAACTTCAAACGATCATAACTCCTTGTACAGGACGAACTGGGTGGCCTACTTTATATGAAATGAAATCCCTTTGAATTATATTTCCAACAATACCAATTTCACCCAAATCCGATATCGGAGCAAAGAGTTATGACCGATTTACTTTAGCCTGTCAAAACAGTCCACCATGGACAGATTCAGACTTACTTAAAATTTTAAGGGCAATATGGTCATTTTCCATCACCTCATGGACGAAAATTGATCTTTATATACATACACTTAGCCTCATATCCATCATTTTTATCCAAATTATTGAAGAATAAGGAAACCCTAGCCTAAGTTCAACTCCAATTATCTTGTGATTCAACCGTAGAAAATCCAAATTGATTCCGTAGTTGTGTTCACCGTCTCAAGGGCTTCGAGAAGCACCCCTTGTTTGGGCCAACAAGACTTCAAAATCAAAAGGGCCATTTTTATGGTAAGGATGTAAATTATTTTGTTGTTATTTATATGGATATGTATATATATATATGCATGTGAGCATAAGAAGTATGTTATTTGATTGTTGTTGAAAGATGATTGGAAATGATGTTGGATCATTCTTGTGCATGGTTGGATTATGTTGAATTGTGAAAGGATTTGGTGTGATGATGTGGTATTGAAATGATGATTGTATATATATATATATATATATATATATACACACATAAACCTATTGTTCAAGTTGGTTTTTGGAATGTTTTGCAAATATTGGTTGTATGGAATTATGGAAGAGAATTGTGGTGTTGGGTTGCTAATACTAGATGCCAAACATTTCATTGTAGATAAGTGATTTGTAAAGGCGGGAAGTTGTGTTGAACTGGTATCCGAATCTACGACGAGGTATGTAAAGCATACTCTAACGATGTTCTTTGGCATGAAAACACCAATGTTCCATCAAGTAAGATTCCGAGGTTGTCCAAAAACATGTATTGTTCTACATTACCAACGAAGTTGTTTCCATTCTATAAAGTGTCAAAATGTTTCATTGATATACCAAAAGGCTCCTATTTCATTGTTGTGATATTGATGATTCTGAAACACATTGTTGATGTACCAATGAGTCCTTATTACATCGTTATTGTATAAAAGGTCTATTACTTGTTTCCTACTGATGTATGGTTGTTCCAAAGGTACTATATTGGCATGAACACTAATGTAATAATCTCAAAAGCTTTTGAACTAAGTTATTGGAAAGATCTTTTATGTGTGTTACTTGATATACGTGTGGGTGGTATCCCAGGGGCATAAGCCTAGCATGGGTCGATCCCTATTTATGTGTTTATGGATGGTATCCCAGGGGAATAAGCCTAGCATGGGTCGATCCCAGTTGATATGTACTAGAGGCAGCCTAATGGTCACAATACGGTACAGTATTGATTATTGTTAGGTGGTTGGAGGTTCGGGAGGAGGAGGTGATGGCGAATGATAATTGTAAAGAATGAAATGAACGAATGTATACCGTTCCACAAATGTGTTTGAATTCAAGAACCCAATTCAGATTAATGATAATGTACATGATCTTAAAAGTGTTTATGAAGTGTGGTTCACTTCTATTATGATTTATTCACTTGCGTCTGATTTTCTTGATCCCCTATATCACATATGATTATTTACAGCTTTATATACTCAGTACATATTTCGTACTGACGTCCCTCACGGGGGACCTGCATTTCATGCTGCAGGTACAGGTGCTTCAGCTCACTCACAGCAAAGATAGGAGCCAGGTCATACAACTATTTTTGGTGAGCTCCAGTTTGCTTCAGAGCTTTCCGAGTCGGTTCCTTATGTTTTGTTATTGTACAGGAGTCATGTGTGGGCGGGGGTTTGTCCCGACCCTAGTGATGTCATGTATATATATCCTAGAGGCTTTGTAGACATAAGGAAGGGTAAAGTCATGGAAGTTTATATAGTGATGTTATATCTGTATACGTGGTGGCCCCGACGGCCAAGTGTTATATGTATATATCTATATATTTGTGCGTGTTGTGCTGATACAGGTAATTAGATTCTTCTATATGCAGCGAAGTGCTGTCCAAATTTTTGGTGACATGTAAGTGAAAGTACAGGTATTTGAACGGGTTCTCCCGGGCCTTCTCGACTTCGGGTGCCAGTCCGGCCCGATGGGATTTTGGGGCGTGATAAAAGTGGTATCAGAGCAGTTCGTCTTAGTGAGTCTACAAAGCCGTGTCTACGTAGAGTCTTGTTTATCGGTGTGTTGTGCACCACATCTATAAACAGGAGGCTATGGACATTTAGGAATTGTTTCTTTTCTACATGTCTTAGATCGTGCGATAGAGCTTATATTGTATATGAAGTCATAGTTGACCACTGAATCAGTTTGTTTCTCTTATTATAGTAATGATGCCGGTTACCAGAAGCAAGAATACCAGTAAGCAAGTAGATGTGGCTGCCGGAGAGGGGACTAGTAAGTCACCCAGTATACCAGCTAATCAAAGTGAGGCTCCAGCTGAGCATGCATCAGAAACTTCCCCCAGTCCGGAAGAAATAAGGGGGAGGAGAACTATATCCCCAGAGCCACCTATTAATGCTGTTGATCAAGATCTTAGAAATGCAGTATAACTTTTGACTCGTATAGTTGCTGGGCAAGTCCAAGGGAAAGCTATTCCTGCCGCGGGTTCTAGCGGTACTGATAGGGCGGCTAGTCTTCGGACGCAAGATTTTCTTAAGATGAATCCGCCTACTTTTACCGGATACGATCCTAACGAAGATCCGCAGGACTTTATTGATCAGATCCAAAGGGCCCTAGAGGTGATGCATGTATCGGGCAGAGAGACAGTGGAGTTAGCCGCGTAGAGATTCAAAGGTGAGGCTATATATTGGTATGAAGACTGGAAATGGTCAAGGGGCATTGATGCACCCCCAGCTACTTGGAAAGAGTTCAAAGAGGCATTTATTGATCATTATCTTCCATATGAGACTCGTCAGGTCCGTGCGGATCAGTTCTTAAATCTTTGGCAGGGTAATACAAGTGTGAGGGAGTATAGTCTTCAATTTAATTCCTTGTCCAGATATGCTCCTAATGTTATAGCTACTATGGATGACAGAGTTCATCGGTATGTGAATGGATTGGATCCGTATTTGGTTAGGGATTGTACTATTGCTGCACTGAATAAAGACATGGATATAGCTAGGATCCAAGCATTTGCACAGAAAATGGAAGATCAGAGGCAAAGAAGAAGAACACAGGAATTTGAAAGCGGATCTTCTAAGAGGCTGTAACAGCCCAAACTCACCGGCGCATGCGAAATTGTCTGCTTTGGAGCCTCGGCCCCTCACGATTTTAAAACGCGTCACATACGTTGAAGGTATCCATGCACCTATAAGGCACACTTCATTCCCCTTCACTACCGATGTGGGATTTGCCTAAGTGAATGCAGGCGTTACGTATCGCCGTCCCTACACTCACCCCCCGTAGGGACTCAGCGTCCTCGCTGAGGTTTGCCCCACCATCGGCACCGGCGCTGGCTCTGATACCATCTATATCAGAGCGGTTCGTCCTAGTGAGTCTACAAAGCCGTGTCTACGTAGAGTCTTGTTTATCGGTGTGTTGTGCACCACATCTATAAACAGGAGGCTATGGTCATTTAGGAATTGTTTCTTTTCTTCATGTCTTAGATCGTGCGATAGAGCTTATATTGTATATGAAGTCATAGTTGACCACTGAATCAGTTTGTTTCTCTTATTATAGTAATGATGCCGGTTACCAGAAGCAAGAATACCGATAAGCAAGTAGATGTGGCTACCGGAGAGGGGACTAGTAAGTCACCTACTATACCAGCTAATCAAAGTGAGGCTCCAGCTAAGCATGCATCAGAAACTTCCCCCAGTCCGAAAGAAATAAGGGGGAGGAGAACTATATCCCCAGAGCCACCTATTAATGCTGTTGATTAAGATCTTAGAAATGCAGTACAACTTTTGACTCGTATAGTTGCTGGGCAAGTCCAAGGGCAAGCTATTCCTGCCGCGGGTTCTAGCGGTACTGATAGGGCGGCTAGTCTTTGGACGTAAGATTTTCTTAAGATGGATCCGCCTACTTTTACCGGATCCGATCCTAACGAAGATCCACGGGACTTTATTGATCAGATCCAAAGGGCTCTAGAGGTGATGCATGTATCGGGCAGAGAGACAGTGGAGTTAGCCGCGTATAGATTCAAAGGTGACGCTATATATTGGTATGAAGACTGGAAATGGTCAAGGGGAATTGATGCACCCCCAGCTACTTGGAAAGAGTTCAAAGAGGCATTTATTGATCATTATCTTCCATATAAGACTCGTCAGGCCCATGCGGATCAGTTCTTAAATCTTCGGCAGGGTAATACAAGTGTGAGGGAGTATAGTCTTCAATTTAATTCCTTGTCCAGATATGCTCCTAATGTTATAGCTACTATGGATGACAGAGTTCATCGGTATGTGAATGGATTGGATCCGTATTTGGTTAGGGATTGTACTATTGCTGCACTGAATAAAGACATGGATATAGCTAGGATCCAAGCATTTGCACAGAAAATGGAAGATCAGAGGCAAAGAAGAAGAACACAGGAATTTGAAAGCGGATCTTCTAAGAGGTCCAGATCTACAGGGCAGTTTATGGCGCCACAGGGAGGTTTTAGACCTCAATTTTCTGCTAGACCACCTAGGCCATTATTTTCTTATTCTGCAGCTAGTACTCCACCACAGCATCAGGGGTTCAGAGGTAGTCAATTTAGGCAAAGAAGTGAGGGTCATAGTTCGCGATCTGTGGGTTATCATGGGAAAGGGAATATGAGCCAATCGAGACCTCCTCGAGAGCCATACAATAAATGTGGAAGGCATCATATGGGCGTATGTCGAATGGGAACAAATGTTTATTATTGGTGCGGTATGACGAGGCATATGATGAGAGAATGCCCATGAAGGGGCGCAGGTGGCGTAGCATGACCTTCGAGATCAGCTGTTGCATCATCGTCACCGGTATCTTATTCTGGTAGGGGCGCACAACCTACGAGTCACGCTAGAAATGGAAAAAGAGTCTCCAGTTCCAGCGGGACTCAGAATCGCACTTATGCTTTAGCGGATCGACAGAATCTAGAGGCTTCCCCAGATGTGGTTACGGGTACGTTGTCCATATTTTCATTTGATGTATATGCTCTAATTGATCTCGGTTCTATATTATCATATGTTACTCCTTTGGTTGCTGGAAAGTTCAAAAGAACCCCCGAATTGTTAGATAAGCCGTTGGAAGTGTCTACCCCGGTTGGGGAATCTATTATTGCTAGAAGAGTTTATAAAGATTGTGTAGTAACTGTGTGTGATCGAGACACGATGGCCAATCTTGTGGAACTAGAAATGGTAGATTTTGATGTTATAATGGGTATGGATTGGTTGGCGTCTTGTTATGCCAAAATTGACTGTTGTACAAAAAAGATGTATTTACATTTTCCTAATGAAGCAGTTATTGAATGGCAAGGTAAGATTGGCGCACCAAGAGGTAGATTTATTTCTTATTTCAAAGCGAGAAAAATGATTTCCAAGGGCTACATATGTCATTTAGTTAGAGTAAGGAATACGGAATCAGAATCACCAGATCTTCACACTGTACCAGTGGTAAATGAATATCCTGATGTATTCCCTGAAGATCTTCCAGGCTTACCTCCTGAACGAGAAGTAGAGTTTGGTATTGATGTAATACCAGGCACCCAACCAATCTCCATTCCTCCATATAGAATAGCCCCAGCAAAATTGCGAGAATTGAAAGAGCAATTGAAAAATTTGCTAGAGAAAGGATTCATAAGGCCTAGTATGTCCCCCTGGGGAGCACTAGTGTTATTTGTGCGCAAAAAGGATGGCTCGCTGAGGATGTGTATTGATTATCGGCAATTGAATAAGGTGACTATTAAGAATAAATATTCTCTCCCAAGAATTGATGATTTATTTGATCAGTTACAGGGCGCCAAGTGCTTTTCTAAGATAGATTTGAGGTCAGGTTACCACCAAGTGAGGGTCAAAGAAAAAGATATACCCAAAACAGCTTTCCGAACAAGGTATGGTCATTATGAGTTTCTAGTTATGTCATTTGGGCTAACAAATGCACCTGCAGCTTTTATGGATTTGATGAATAGGCTGTTTAAGCCATTCCTGGATGTATTTGTGATAGTTTTTATAGATGATATTCTAGTTTATTCTAGATCAGAAGAGGACCATGCCAATCACTTACGACAGACATTGCAGACTCTTCGTGATTATAAGCTTTATGCAAAGTTCTCTAAATGTGAGTTTTGGTTAAAGTCGGTGGCATTTTTGGGTCATATTGTATCTAGTGAAGGTATAAAGGTTGATGCTCAAAGGATAGAAGCTGTGAAGAACTGGCCAAGGCCCACAACGCCTACGGAGATTCGTAGTTTTCTCGGGTTGGCCGGTTATTATAGAAGGTTTGTTAAAGACTTTTCTAACATTTCAGCATCCTTAACCAAGCTAACGCATAAAACATCCAAGTTCCAATGGAATGATGCGTGTGAGGAGAGTTTCCAAGAATTGAAGAACAAGTTGATTTCTACACCCGTGTTGGTACTTCCAGAAGGCACCGAAGGGTATACAGTGTATTGTGATGCTTCTAGAATTGGTTTAGGATGTGTATTGATGCAGCATGGTAAGGTAATAGCATATGCTTCTAGACAATTGCGGCCACATGAAAAAAATTACCCCACACATGATCTTGAGCTGGCAGCGGTTATCTTTGCTTTAAAAATATGGCGCCACTATTTATATGGGGTTCATGTTGATATATATACTGATCACAAGAGCTTGCAATATATTTTTAATCAGAAGGATCTAAATTTAAGGCAGCGGAGATGGATTGAACTATTAAAGGACTACGATGTTGATATCTTGTACCATCCAGGGAAAGCAAATGTGGTAGCTGATGCGTTAAGTCGTAAGGCTATGATGGCGCCTATAGAAAGGCAAGGGATGGTTAAAGATCTTCATCAATTAGCTAGTCTAGGAGTTCGTCTTCTCGAAACTCCGAACGAGGAGCTTATTGTGCATAATGCCGCGGAATCCTCATTAGTAGCTGAGGTGAAAGAGAAGCAAGATGTAGATCCTATTTTATTACAGCTTAAGGAGAACGTTCAGAGTGGTACGACCAAGGCATTTGAGCTTACGCGAGAAGGAGTACTTCAGTGCCAAAACCGATTGTGTGTGCCGGATGTAGACGGGCTAAGAAGAAGATTATGACAGAGGCACATTTTTCAAGGTATTCCATTCATACAGGATCAACCAAAATGTATCAAGATTTAAAAGATATGTATTGGTGGAATGACATGAAAAGGAACATCGCAGAATTTGTAGCTGAATGTCCAAATTGCCAACGAGTTAAAGTGGAACATCAAAAGCCCGGAGGCTATATGCAATGCATAGATCTTCCAATTTGGAAGTGGGACATGATCAACATGGATTTTGTTACAGGTTTGCCTCGTACAGCTCGGAAATTTGATTCTATATGGGTAATTGTGGATAGGCTTACTAAATCCGCACATTTCTTACCCGTTAAGACCACTTACACAGTTGAAGAATATTCGAAGCTATATGTTAAAGAAATAGTCCGATTACATGGAGTGCCAACTTCTATTATATCGGATCGGGGAACTCAATTTACTGCAAACTTTTAGAAGTCTTTCCAACGGAGTTTGGGAACACAAGTGAATCTGAGTACAACTTTTCACCCTTAGACGGATGGACAAGCAGAGCGCACCATTCAAACACTTGAAGATATGCTACGAGCATGTGTTATGGATTTTAAAGGCAGCTGGGATGATCATTTACCTCTTATTGAGTTTGCCTACAATAATAGCTATCATTCAAGTATCAAAATGGCACCATATGAAGCTTTATATGAGAGGAAGTGTAGATCACCAATAGGATGGTTCGAAGCAGGTGAAACTCTTATGTTCGGACCGGATCTTGTGTATCAAGCCATAGAAAAAGTCAAGGTGATTCAGCAACGGTTGAAAACAGCTCAAAGTCGACATAAGTCATATGCGGATAGTAGAAGAAGAGAGCTAGAGTTTTCGTTAGGCAATTGGGTATTTTTGAAGGTATCGCCAATGAAAGAGGTGATGAGATTTGGCAAGAAAGGAAAGTTGAGTCCATGATATATAGGCCCATATAAGATTATTCGAAGATATGGGCAAGTTGCTTATGAATTAGAGCTACCCCAGGAACTCTCATCAGTGCATCCAGTATTTCATGTATCGATGCTTCGAAAGTGCATCGGAGATCCGTCCCTTATTATTTCTACTGAAGATGTGCAAGTAACAGAAGATCTTACCTATGAGGAGATGCCTATTGCTATATTAGATCGTCAAGTTAAGAAGATGAGAAATAAAGAAGTAGCATCGGTGAAAGTACTTTGGAGAAATCAACAAAGGGAAGAGATTACATGGGAAGCGGAGGAAGCAATGAAATCGAAATACCCTTATTTGTTCAAAGGTGAAAAAGAAGTGCAAGGAGTGTAACTGGGACACTAACAAGTGAGTTTTTACATTGCATAATATCTATATGATGACGTGAATATCAATTATGAATTCGAACTTGTTTCGGCTAAATAACTACATTTACATTCGAGGACGAATGTCCTTAAGGGGGAAAGGATGTAACACCCCATACTTAATTATGTGCATTAGCCATGGTTATATGTGTCGGAGTATATGTATTGATCCTAAGTTAGGTATATATGAGTTTGAGTATGAGTATTGATTATTTTGAGATGGTTTCAAGTGTATAGTTTGATTATATATGTATGGGAATCGACTTTATTTATACCGGAATTTTCCCGTCGATGGTTCCATACGAAGTTTATTGAATAAGATTTCCAACGATATAAAGATTTCCAAAAACGGATAAGTTTCGGATATAATCGAGCACGTTCGAAACTATAAAACGACGGCCGGGATAATTGTGAACAGTAAATGTGCAGGAAATTCAAACTACTGAGGCCTGCCAGTTTTTTGGGTCGACTTTGAACGATCATAACTCCCTCAATATAATGAAATGGGAGATATACCACCTATCAAAAGAAAGATCTTTGAGTCTTCTTTACAATGCAATTGGTTTCATCAAAATCCAACATCTGAGTAAGGAGTTATACTCGTGTTACTTCAGCCTCTCAAAACAGTTTTTTGGGGTCAACTTCAAACGATCATAACTCCTTGTACAGGACGAACTGGGTGGCCTACTTTATATTAAATGAAATCCCTTTGAATTATATTTCCAACAATACCAATTTAACCCAAATCCGATATCGGAGCAAAGAGTTATGACCGATTTACTTTAGCCTGTCAAAACAGTCCACCATGGACAGATTCAGACTTACTTAAAATTTTAAGGGCAATATGGTCATTTTCCATCACCTCATGGACGAAAATTGGTCTTTATATACATACACTTAGCCTCATATCCATCATTTTTATCCAAATTATTGAAGAATAAGGAAACCCTAGCCTAAGTTCAACTCCAATTATCTTGTGATTCAACCGTAGAAAATCCAAATTGATTCCGTAGTTGTGTTCACCGTCTCAAGGGCTTCGAGAAGCACCCCTTGTTTGGGCCAACAAGACTTCAAAATCAAAAGGGCCATTTTTATGGTAAGGATGTAAATTATTTTGGTGTTATTTATATGGATATGTATATATATATATATGCATGTGAGCATAAGAAGTATGTTATTTGATTGTTGTTGAAAGATGATTGGAAATGATGTTGGATCATTCTTGTGCATGGTTGGATTATATTGAATTGTGAAAGAATTTGGTGTGATGATGTGGTATTGATGATGTGGTATTGAAATGATGATTATATATATATATACACATAAACCTATTGTTCAAGTTGGTTTTTGGAATGTTTTGCAAATATTGGTTGTATGGAATTATGGAAGAGAATTGTGGTGTTGGGTTGCTAATACTAGATGCCAAACATTTCATTGTAGATAAGTCATTTGTAAAGGCGGGAAGTTGTGTTGAATTGGTATCCGAATCTACGACGAGGTATGTAAAGCATACTCTAACGATGTTCTTTGGCATGAAAACACCAATGTTCCATCAAGTAAGATTCCGAGGTTGTCCAAAAACATGTATTGTTCTACATTACCAACGAAGTTGTTTCCATTCTATAAAGTGTCAAAATGTTTCATTGATATACCAAAAGGCTCCTATTTCATTGTTGTGATATTGATGATTCTGAAACACATTGTTGATGTACCAATGAGTTCTTATTACATCGTTATTGTATAGAAGGTCTATTACTTGCTTCCTATTGATGTATGGTTGTTCCAAAGGTACTATATTGGCATGAACACTAATGTAATAATCTCAAAAGCTTTTGAACTAAGTTATTGGAAAGATCTCTTATGTGTGTTACTTGATATACGTGTGGGTGGTATCCCAGGGGCATAAGCCTAGCATGGGTCGATCCCTATTTATGTGTTTATGGATGGTATCCCAGGGGCATAAGCCTAGCATAGGTCGATCCCAGTTGATATGTACTGGAGGCAGCCTAATGGTCACAATACGGTACAGTATTGATTATTGTTAGGTGGTTGGAGGTTCGGGAGGAGGAGATAATGGCGAATGATAATTGTAAAGAATGAAATGAACGAATGTATACCGTTCCACAAATGTGTTTGAATTCAAGAACCCAATTCAGATTAATGATAATGTACATGATCTTAAAAGTGCTTATGAAGTGTGGTTCACTTCTATTATGATTTATTCACTTGCGTCTGATTTTCTTGATCCCCTATATCACATATGATTATTTACAGCTTTATATACTCAGTACATATTTCGTACTGACGTCCCTCACGGGGGACCTGCATTTCATGCTGCAGGCACAGGTGCTTCAGCTCACTCACAACATAGATAGGAGCCAGGTCATACAGCTATTGTTGGTGAGCTCCAGTTTGCTTCGGAGCTTTCCGAGTCGGTTCCTTATGTTTTGTTATTGTACAGGAGTCATGTGTGGGCGGGGGTTTGTCCCGACCCTAGTGATGTCATGTATATATATCCTAGAGGCTTTGTAGACATAAGGAAGGGTAAAGTCATGGAAGTTCATATAGTGATGTTATATCTGTATACGTGGTGGCCCCGACGACCAAGTGTTATGTATATATCTATATATTTGTGCGTGTTGTGCTGATACAGGTAATTAGATTCTTCTATATGCAGCGAAGTGCTGTCCAAATTTTTGGTGACATGTAAGTGAAAGTACAGGTATTTGAACGGGTTCTCCCGGGCATTCTCGGCTTCGTGTGCCAGTCCGGCCCGATGGGATTTTGGGGCGTGATAGGTTCTCTTTGAATTAGATCTCCACTCTAGAATCTTATTAATATATATAACGTCCATAATATTCTAGACGTAAGTTATCTATTTCTATATTTTTTGGAATTGGTCTTTTTCCTTTTTCTTCGATTGCTTCCATTCCATCATCACTATTCTCCTCAAATATTTCATCTATTTCGTCTTCAATTTGGGGCGAAAATTTTGGGAGTCCAAAATTTCTTCGTTCGGTATTGATCCATTCTCTAAATAATATCGAATCTCCAAACTATCCTTCGCCAACGAATATCGATGATCTCTAATTATAAATCTTCCTGCGCTAAAAGCTTGCTCCGAAGCAACTGAAGAAGCTTGACTTGCTAGCAAATCTCGAACCACCCTTGAAAGTTTTGAAAATTATGTGATACGGGTCTTCCACCATGCTAAAGGTTATTGTTGTCCATTTGCATCTCTAATACTTTCCCGATCCTGAGAAATATACGAATCAAAATCATTACTGCTACAATATTGAAGACCAAGTTCTTCACCCATCTCGTTATCTAAATCATCATATCTATGTCTAGAAGTAGGAGGTTTGACCGACACATTATTATATTCCATAACTTAATACATGTTACATAAACTCCTGGCTTTAGGTACTATGCTAGCACAACAAGTTTCAGCTGATGGCTTTTCATGAGGTTCAATTTCTAAACTGGTGTAAATTTTCTGACCCATCATCATTACATCATGTCCTTTGTAAAATGAGTTGAATAAAGTAGCTGTCAAATAAATTTGTGGAATAAGAAATAAATATTTTTTAAATTGGTCAACCATAGCTTCAATTGCCTCTTTGTAAGACAATTTTTTTAATATTTAGTAAGTACTTTAGAAATAGCAGTAATATTTACTAAAATAGAAGAAATAATTGAAGTATATTGTGCAGATACTGTGTTCGTAGCTTGATAAAAAGTTTTAAAAAATTTACAAAGTTCTTCTACTTCAATCCAATCATCAGAACCTAGCCTTAAATCATTATTCGTATTAAGCAACTTAAAAACTAATTGTATAGGTTCACGATATACTTTAGCAACTTCAAGCATTTGATACAAAGAATTCCGTCTAGTAGGAACTTCTCTATATGGAAGATCACATTTTGTACATTGATATTTAAAATCATCTATTATAACCTTTTTTTTATTTTAAAAAATAAAACTACAAGCAATTCGAACCTTAAAACAACCATTTTCAAACAACTCAACACCATCATGTACTATCAAATTTAAAATATGTGCAGTACATCTAACATGAAAATAATCATCATCCATAGGACATAGTCTAGCATTTAAAAATCAACTGCTTTCAAATTATTAGAAGCATTATCTAATGTACATGTCATAGTTTTATCAATAAGTCTAAAATATTTTAAGCAATCCGTTATTGTAGTAGATATATATTTATCGATTTTAGTCTTATCAACATATTTATAAGCAATAATTTCTTTTTGCATGTTTCAATGATGATCAATCCAATGAACCGTGACAGTAAAATAATCATTACCAAGAATACTACGACCCATATCAGAAGTAATAGATACTCTACCATCAAATTTACTAAATAAGCAACGAAGAAAATGACAATGTTCAGTTTGAAATTTAAAAATATTATTCTTAATTATATTTCGTGAAAAATCTTTGAAAGAAGGATTATATACTCGTTGAATATAATGAATAAAATCGGAATGCGAAGGAAAACTAAAAGACAAACCCATAACAACAATCATTTTCGCTAGTTCTTCTCTATCTACATCTTCATTATATGTCAATGAAGAACTTGGTCAGCTGGGTTAAACCTATCTAAATGCGTTTGAACCATATTACCTCCTATAGATTCTTCCGTCAATGGTGTACCACCTTTTTTTTTGCCTTAATCTCATTTTCTAGACGAATAAATTCTTTATTACATTTCCTCATATGCATAGTAAGCAATTCTGTCCCACCAATTTTTTCTCTCGGTCAAATATTTCATAACTCTCTGATATTTATTGTAAGTTGCAATATTATTTACCTTATCTTGATTCATAGATTGCCAAACTAAAGACCTTTTAGGACATTTAGTACCTTTGGCCCTACTAAATTCCGATAAAGGGGAAAGTACATCATCATCTTTTAGTAATTTCGTAACCGGACTAGTAGGGGTAGAGGTTTCATCTAACTCTTATTTTTTTTATATCATCTTCTTCGTGTAAGTCTTCCTCAAAATTATTATAACGCCTACTTAGTGTCTCATGGTCTAATTTCATACCAACACCAACATCAAAAACATTAGATTGTGATAAAGAAGTTTCACTCAATTTAGGCGGTAATGAACTAGTAGTAGTACTATTTTTTTTTATTTCTACGAAAAATGTTACCAAAGATTGATCTTTTACCACTACTCTTATTGGCATCCATAATTAAATTTAAATATAATTAAAATGTTAAGACAAACAATATAAATATTATAAATCAAAAAATTAATGTAAGTAAACAAATATAGATACTAAAAATAAAAAATATAGAGATTAAAGTTGGAACGAATATACCAAACGTCTGCGTAAAAGCAGACGTATACCAAATGTCGGAATTGAAAGATGATAATTGAAGCTTGTAATATCTTCAAAAAAATCTCCAATTCCAATTAATACAATAACTATAAATATTGAGAGTATGAGAATATTAAGATTTAAGAGAGAGTATGAGAAATTGAGAAATTTGTGAGAAAAAAGAATAGATTTAAAAGGGTTTTATAGTAGAAATTTAAAGGGGTAGTGGGGTAATTGGGAGGGGGAGGCACAAAATAGCCGTTGGCCCCCTCCAACGGCTATAATCAAACAGTCAACAACGGCCAAATACCAAAAAAAATTTAAAAAAATTAAACTGCACCGGTTGGCACCGGACCGAAACTGGCCAACCGGCACTGGAACTACCGAAAAAAATGATGCTCCACACTGGTATCGGATTCTGGGTCGTTGGGTACTGGTATACCGGTACCGTTGCGTTACCGGACCAAAACGTGACCGAAATAGGATCGGAATCGGATTAACTCCGGTTCGCTGCCATCCCTAGATACAACAAATTAAATAATACTATGTCTAATTCATACATGAGCAGTGGCAGACCCAGGATTTAAAAGTTGTGGGTGCTTTAATGTAGCTTAAAAATTTATTAAAAAATGCAGCGTAGCTATAGGGATTCAAGACACGAAAGTTACATCTAAAGCTAGAGCATCCAACCATTTTTTTGTTCTCTGGGTGCTTTTTTATATATTATACCATTTTTTCACTATTTTTTATATAATTATACTTATTCTACATCGAGTTTAGTGGGTGCCGAAGCACCCAAAAAAAGCACGTGGATCCGCCCCTGATGTCATGAGGAAATTAGAATCTTGGTTCTAATTAAGAACACTATTGTCTTTGTTTTGATCTAGTAATATCTAGGTTTATATATGTTGACTTCAAACTATCACAAGTTTATTAGATGTAACTTTTCTTTCTTTTTTTTTGAATATTTGAAGAACATTTATATGGCAAGCATGCAGAGTAGTGACGTACGTGATCGTAGTCGAAAATAAATCTATATGTCTGGTGATCATATTCATATAATTCCATGAAATTGGTGAACCAAAAAGTGATCCAGCATAATGTTAAACTACTTGTTGGTTTATTCTTAAAATAAAAATATCAAAATACATAACAATTAATAGACATAAAGAATATAAAGCAGTGCCATTATTTTTGTAACTTACCATATTATTTTTTAGTGTTAGTGGGTATTGATGGACAAAAATGTGCTCAACTATTTTGATACAACTCATGTAACCACAATGTCATTATTTCCTACTAATTGCTCCACTAATTCTCAAATGACTGTCCACATTCTTGACATTTATTTGTAGAAGAAATTTGGCAACCATATAAAGAATGTATTCTTCCTTGTATTCAGGCAAGAGAAATATATTAAGTGTGGAAAAATATTATTATGTCTAGTCGTGAAAGAGAGAGTTGAGACATGAAAAATATTTTAAGTCTTCAACTATATTTACTATCCAAAAGAGAGTAATTATATCAGTGAAAGAGAGAGAGTTGAGACAAAGAAACATTCTAAGTTTACAACTATATTCACTATACAAAAGAGAATATCTATATGTTGAAGGAAAATGTTTTTATGGTGAAGCTTTAGACTCTTCAACTACTTCGGAGTTGCTAGACTATTGTATCTTGGAGGAGACAAGTCAAAAGTGTCAGGATTTTTGTCCTGATTTTCTTACCAAAATTAACTTTTAAATTTCTATTGAAAGAAAATAAAAGTAGTACCATAACTATTTTTATTTTTCCTTAAAAAAAATATATAACTTTTTCATATTTGACAAACCTTTTTCTTGGAGAAAAAGTTTTGGAAATTTATAAATAGAAGACTCGTTCTCATGCCACAACACAGTAACATCCACAATGTACTCTTTTGATTTGAGAGTTTTGTTTAGAGGAAGATTTTCTCTCTAAAGTTTTTATGATTTCTTTTGTATTAGATTTTTTAATATATAGGTTAATTGGTCAAAACATATAATAATAATATTATGTTTTTTAGTATTGTTTTCTTTGTCATCTGATTTACCATCTCATGATTTGCAATAATTAGCTTCCGCATGACACCCTCTCAATTTCGAATCCAACAAAAGTGATATTGCTGGATCGGTATAGATTATACCGCAGTGAGCTTGAATCTCATCAAACAGAATGAGATATTCGCACCTCAACCAAGAAGAAGAATATTTTATTTTTTTTCATTTTATTTTTTAATTATAATTTATTGTAATTTTAATATATTATTACACCACACTATTGTTGTCAACAGAGAAAAGACATTTATTGCTTATTTATGCTTTCAACACGTCCACAGTCCCACTCATGTGCAATTTTTTTTTTCTTCATATATATGGGCCAACTACCAACATATGTAAGATTCTTTTTAGGAAAAATTACAATTTATTGGTAAAAAATTTTCATAATTACATGATATGGGTAATGTTTTAAATAATTATAATTCATTGATAATTATTAGTTAAAATTCAGTTTTATGTGGGTCTGTTTATACAAATATAATTTTTAATATATATAACAAAGGCAAATTAATTTTTCTCTCTCATAATTAATATTTTATTCTCACTCTTACTTGATTGGAGTAATATGCGGTAATAGGTTACTTTTTTGCTCTGATTGGACTTTTTAAGCAGTAATAGGTTTTTATGCTAAAGAGATTGTGCTAATCTCAAACTTCTTTCAATTGACATATCATAGAATATATTTCTTCCTATTTCTTCTGCCAAAATTTCTCAAATATTGTGTTCTTCACCTACAGATAAGCTGATTTTTGTCCATTGAAGATTACTTGAAGTTTTTTTACTTTTAGGCGGAAATAGGTTTTTATGCTAAAGAGATTGTGCCAATCTCAAACTTCTTTCAATTGAAATATCATAGAATATATTTCTTCCTATTTCTTCTCCCAAAATTTCTCAAATATTGTGTTCTTCAACTATAGATGATTTCTCAAATATTGTGTTCTTCAACTACAGATTAGCTGATTTTTGTCTATTGAAGATTACGTTGAAACTTTTTTAATCCCTATAAACTCGCATAGATTTTATCTGAAGATTTTTGCGGTAAATTTTATATCTTTACGGATATATATGTTTGTTCTTCTTTGTTTTTTTAAGTTATTCTTTACATCAACCACTAATTTTATTTGTTTTTTCATATATATATATGCAGTGTTAATTTGGTGTGCAAGTAACTAATTTCTAGTTTTTCATATGGATGGGGAAACCCGTTTTAGGAGAGTAACAAGAGATATTGAACATGTAGATAAGACTAATCGTGGTACTTCATCATTTGATTTGAGATTCAACATAAGGTATTTTTTTATATTTATCAATTAAACTTTTTTGTAGTTTATTTGTTTAGAATCTCATAATATTAAAGTTTTATATTTGTACGATTGTATTTGGTGTAAAGATATATACATATATCTACATCATACAGTTATACTTGTGTAAATATAACTATGTATGTAAATATATACATATATACATATATATATATATATATATATATATATATATATATATATATATATATATATATATACATACAGTTATACATATATTCAATTTGGTTAGCATATAAATTTTTTATTTATTTTATGATATATAGTTGTATACAATTAGTTTATGGATGAGGCTTTATATACATTTGATAATTTTTTTGTGATCATTTGTACTTTTGTGGTTGATCATTTGTGTTTTTTTGGTTAAATAGGATAGTAGTTTTGTCATCACAGATCTTCCTAAGAAGTCCCCGCATGTTTTGTGTTATGTGGAGATGAAGATATTTGATACTTTAAAACAAAAGCTATTCGGTGTTCAGCTTAGAAGATTTATGGGAACATGCTTTGATCAATACGCCACTATGCCGGAATCATGGGTTCAATCCCAATTGTTTAGGTGCGCTATATCCCTTGAGTTGAAAACTAGTTTATATACATTTTATAATTTTTTTCTTGATCATTTGTATTTTCTTTAGTTGATCATTTGTGTTTTTTTGGTTTAACAGGATAGTAATTTTGTCATCATAGATCTTCCTAAGAAGTCCCAACATATTGTGTGTCATGTTGAGTCTTGATTGTTGCATATGCAGAGTATCTTAGCCATGCCAAAGGTATACCACCTGGATATTTGATGCAGAAGCTTTTCGTACCCGTTATGCTGCTCTTCTATAGAAGGATGGGACTCAGAAGAATGAGATTGGCGCAGTTAGTGATGATGAGAGTCTGAATAACTCAGTGAGGCCTCAATTTGAGTGTGAGAGTAGTGAAATGATAATTATCCCTTAGACAGTACATATGTTCCTCTATTTTATTGGTTTTAGTTGAAAATACAAGCTGATCTTCAGTTTTTTTTATTTAATTCTAATATCAAATATGATATTCCATTTTGTTGGAAATTATCCAGTGATATATTTTTTTCAATGCTAAACTAGTCTTTGTTATAAGTGTGTTGTCTAAAGAACACTAATGATATACATAATAATGTGTATGTATTAGGTAATTGAATATGTCTCATAGATGAGCCATGTAATACGTATTTACAATAGTCTTTGCCGTTTTAGCAATTGAAATCTCTATTGACTAATTACTGTGTGTTTATAATTATACATTTATTACGATTTTTTTTTATATAAAACTTTGTATATCTATAGGTTAATAAAACAAGTCATGATGGTATATTACCAATCTTTTCAATTGTTATCTATAGGTTAATACCATATTTTTAAATGCACAAATTCAATCTCTTAAGTTGTGACTGACATTTATTTTGACACATACTATCTTGTAGAATATGGTATGCATACATAAATATACATATATAGATATATACATATGATAGATTAAATGAGCGTTAAAATCAACTGCATATTTCATTAAACCGCATATATGATTAACAACTGCATTACTGATATTTTATTTATACATTTGGAGTTATTCAAATAAAAGTTAAACATAAACAAATTAAAATGTATACGATTATATAAATATATTTATATACATATATACATATCAACTGACATTCCCACATATATACATACATATATATCAACTGACATTTTTTGGTATACGTTAATTTAACTGAAAATACATATATTCATATAAATGTATTACTCATATTATTAAACAATTACGTTTTATGTAATTTAATTTGAAACATATACAATCTGAAAATTGTATAAGTATAAATATATGTATATATACATTTTAAGTAAATAAAAATACATATGCATAGAATATATTAAACATCAGGATAGTTAGAACCGACAAATTATTACATTAGGCTGCATATTGATACAATTATAATGTAAAGTGAAATATATATGCAAATTTATAGTCAGTATATAACATGAAAATAAAATATATAACAAAGTATATAGCGTGAAAACTTACAATTTCAATTTAATATGCAAACAAAGTATATAACAAAATGCGTCATGTTATTGATCATTATTCGAACTACAAGCAGTCACAAATCGTAACAAAATTTTGTATGTGTTTCGCCGTATACTCTCTTTTATGGTTGGATAACTTCTGCTTCACAATGCCATCAATCAATGCACTACTAACATGTTTCTTCTCGTACACCCAGTCTTTTAAAGGACAAGTATGCTCCTGAAAAAATCGACGAATATTAAAGAAGTCAGTCTTTTTATTACTAGATGTCATTAGCAACCAACCACATCCCTTCGATTTACAAACTAAATTATACCTGCGATGTAAAAGTTATCTATTAGTAAGTTCTACAAAAAAAATTCTGTCTTATAAAAAACTTCAAAACTGATTTGCTAATGTATACAATTTTGTTTATCAAATTCTGTATGAATAGAAACATATAATAACAACTGTATGTATTTAGTTAGATAATAATATGAATAAACTTAATAAACTTATCCATATTATATACATAAATACATAAATACATTTTTATCATAAGACAAAATCATGTACAAAATAAAAACACAAATGCTTTAATACGATAAATACACTTACCTGACTGCATTTGATTGTATCATATTGAATTCTTTTACTGCTAAATTCAACTTTATATTCAACTTTCAATGTTTTTAAATTCAACTCAATATAAAGTTGCTTACCAATCAATTGAATCAAACCATCGTATTTTTCTATTTCTTCAATTGCAATCGAGTCCAACTCGTGTTGTTCATACTCATTATAACAGTTTTATACGCCTGAATGCTTCAGAACAATTGGTAATCGCCCCATCTTTTTAAAAAAATTCTGTAAACAAATACAATATGCAAATTGACAGTAACTATGAATTCAAAATAAACTAACAATTATAAGGTTTCAAAAATTAAAAAAATTCGTGTGTTAGATCACAAATTGAAATTGCAGTATGGATCGTGTATACATTAACGAAAAATAAGGAATCAAAACATATTGAAATTTATATAATTTAGTCGAAAACAACAAATACACAAATTTAAGCGCAAATACATGATTTTGATTTTCAAAAAAATCATCTTTCAAGAATTTTTAAACGAAATTTGAATTGAGAAAATACCTGTTAAAATTTATTGTTGAATAATTCCTCTTTCTTTTCTCAAATCTTCCCAAAATAATTTTTTTTAGCTTTAATACAACCATTTTTCTTTTTCAGATAATGAGCTTTAATGTTCATTAATGGATGAACAATTAGTGGGATGTTGGAGTAATTTAAGGCAACTTACTGCTTTCAAGTTTCTTTTTTTATCTCTTATTTCAGTTAGGTTGTGTTTCTTCTGATTTGTATAATTCTTATATATATACAAATAACTATTAACTACTTTTGCCTATGATTTGTAATTATTGAAACTTTCACTAGGAAGTTAGTTATAGGTCTTATACTTTGCCTATATGTGAATTTTTACCTTTTTTTTAATATTTACGACCTCTATTTACTCTAGTTATCGTGTTAAAGCGTGTCGCCATCTAATTTAGTATCGTTATGTGTTGTTGGTGCGTAGACTCGACTAACAAACATTATAAGATGTTGTAAGAATAATTTTGCTAAATCTTAAGAATGTTCTATTTTAGATCCAATTGCAAACAAATGTAAGATGTAAATGTTATCATGCATAAAAGAAAGGGGCTATATATATTCAACCTTTTAAGTTGAATAGTACTCATATACTTCGAGAATTTATGCAAATAAAAATGTTCTACTATATATATTTTGTTCTACTATAACGGATCATTTGGGAGGATGTATAAGAATAATGCAGAATATGATGTATTAGTAATATCATGATTGTATTATAGTGGTACACCCTTCGTAGAATAACACATTTATAACTCAAATATTTTGTAATAATATTCTAGAAGAAATATAAGGTACAAAAATAAAATACTAAAATAGTACTACTAATTACTTTAGCGTCACACACAGGGGCGAATCTATTAAGACCCGTGGGGGTGGCACGCCACCCACAAACTTCAATGAAAATATTGTATATATAGCTGTATATATATAAGAATATAGTTATATATAAAATCTACCACCCACAATAACTAAGTATTGTCTAGTGCAAGTGGCAGAGTGCTACTTTTGTATCCCCAAGGTTCTGTGTTTGAACTTGGTAACTGCACTTCATTTTTTAAATTTTTTTTGGTTAACAATTGTTTCATTAAAACAAGGCAAGAGCAAAAAAGGATACTTTACACCTAGTAAAGGCGTCTTACCAGTTAACTTTTATAGAAAAGTAATGTTAGTTTTTGACTTTTTTTTAAAAAAAATGTTAATAAGATATCACATTAAAATAAACAAAAAAAAACACTATTTGGCTATTTCCAAATCAGAGAAAATCAAAACGCTCTCTTGTTCTTGACTGTTGAGGTCTGTTGCTACTGCTGCTCTGTTTGCTCTCTCTTTGATTGCTTCTTGCTCTCTTTGTAAGTTGTTTTGAAAAATTATTTTATTTCTCTTTCTTGAGCTTAGAAATTCAAATTTGAAATTATCTTGATTTAGGAGAAAGTATTCTAATTTTGTGAATTGAGATGGAGAATTTTTTCAAGAAGGTTAATTATTCTCAATCAAGTTCTAGGAGGCTAATTATTCTCAATCAAGTTCTAGTAATGTCAATGTCAATCGTTCTTATCTTATAACTGACCTCAATTTGTGTTTACTTAAAGCCGATCCGGGATAAAGAAGACCTATTTCTGATTATGATCCTCGAATACGAGATGAAGTGAGGAAATATTATATTGAAAAAGGATCTTGTCAACCTGTCTTGAAACCATATCACTACTAAAAAAAACTGAAAAATCGACCACAGATTGTGGTCGAATAAAAATGACCACATGTGGTCGATTTCTTTTTCTTAAAAAAAAAGCGACCACTAGTGGTCAGTTTTTAATAATATTTTTAAAAAACCGACCACAAGTGGTCGGTTTTTAGAAATTATTTTAATTTTTTTTAAAAAAAATTGGCCACTTGTGGTCGGTTTTTAATTTTTTTTTTTTAAAAAATATTTTTAAAAACCGACCACTTGTGGTCGGTTTTTGAACTAAAAAAATAATAAATAAATATGTTTTAGTGAGCAATAATTATATAGATGTAATCAAATATATATATAAATTTCATTAGAAATAATTATATATATATTTTTTTCAAATTACATTGATCGCACGATGTCGATAATGGTCTATTATAAGGTAATATAATGGTGGATGTGATATATATAGTACTCATTCAAGAGTTCATATACAGATATATATATATATATATATATATATATATATATATATATATATTATCTAGTGATTGATTGATGAACGATGTAGTCAAAACCTAATATTGTATTAAGATAATCAAATATAATTAATCGATCACTCATATGAGTAAGAATAAGAAGCACGTCACATTATATTATTGGATAATATACTTGTGTACGTGTGTGATAGATATAATACGTATTTAGAACTTGATATAGTCGATAGTGTGTATATGTTTGTGTATGTATAGGTATATATATATATATACATATATATATATATACATATATATATATACATATATATATATATATTATATAGTGAAGGTATATTAATGACATACGATAATGTAATTGATAATTAATCTGAGCATTTGTAAAATACGTTGTATATTATTATGGGGTATTAAAATCGTGCATTTGATTTTTATAGTACGTATCTGAAAGCTGATAGACAATTAATTATATGTATATACATATATATCGCGTAGTGACGTATGCAGTAATCAACAACTAGATAACTGAATGTATATATCAACATATTTTGAATGATTCATTCATATATATGATACTATTGAGGATCGAAGTAATAATATAATGTATGTTGATGTGATATTAATGTTAGTCAAAATAATCGATAACTCATCAGAGTTTGTATATGAAATATGTCACATTATATTATGGGATAATATCCTCGTACACGTATATCTAGTATGTATTTAGAACTTGATATATATATAGTAGATAGTGTGTATATGTGTGTGTATGTATAGGTTTATATATAGGTATGTGTGTGTATGTTATATGATGTTATTACCATTCATTTAATTATTTTCACATAACTGTGCATACTCACTTTTTTTGCAAATACATTATCTAGATTTCCATTAGTTAGCATTATTTGTTTTTGTTATTACTTATTATGTTTGTTATTATTTATTATTGTTATTATTATTATTATTATTTATTATCATTATTATTCCTTATTTATTATTTATTATTATTATTATTATTACTTATTATTTAATTATTACTATTATCATTATTTACTACTACTAGAATTTAAATAGCGGCCTAAATTAATATCACTTTGCTAATTAATTTATCTTGTAGTCCAATTTTGTTTAAGTCATTATAATTTTAGCCCATTCTATCCAATCTATTACAAATCTAGTCAACTTACATTCAACTCATGTCAATTGTAGCCACAAATATGTCAATTTTAACCAAAATTGAATTGTTGACCCTGTTTTAGTCTCAGCCGCTGATCAAAATTGATCCAACGGCTGAGATGAATTCAATATCTCCTTTTCTTTTTAATATCCCAACCAAAATCCTAACCCAAAAACATTTCTCAACATCTGCCTCTTTCCCCCTCTCTCAAAACGCTCTCTCTCTCTCAAGACACTAGTGCCGCCACCCCTCTTTCTCCTCCGGTATCATCGCCGACCAACCCCATTCCAGCGTAGCCGGCGACCAACCAAATGACCCCAGCGACTAGCCGCCTCAACCACCGGAGAAAGCTTCGCTGCCACCAGCAGCGGCGAGCCAACCCAGCGCCGCCGCTGGCTCTCTCCGTTCCTCCTCCTCCAGCTTCCAGTGCCCCCAGTCAACGATGACCATCCCCCATGATGGAAGCCACGCGAGCCAGACCCCCACTTTAGGTAGTTGAAATGTGAACTTGTCAATTGAATTTGCTAAAGTGTGGTTACTTGAGTAGTGAATTAGTGACTCAAAAATGTTAAAGTTTAGGTTCTTGAAATGTGAACTTGTCAATTGAATTTACTAAATTTGGTTACTTGTGTAGTGAACTAGCGACTCGAAAAATATTTTAAGTTTAGGTAGTTGAAATGTCAATTGAATTTGCTAAAGTGTGGTTACTTGAGTAGTAGTGAATTAGTGACTCGAAAATGTTTAAGTTTAGGTTCTTAAAATGTGAACTTGTCAATTGAATTTACTAAATTTGGTTACTTGAGTAGTGAACTAGTGACTCGAAAATGTTTTAAGTTTAGATAGTTGAAATGACGTTACCTTATCATAAAAAAAGTTTAGGTAGTTGAAATGTGAACTTGCCAATTGAATTTGCTAAAGTGTGGTTAAGTGTGGTCACTTGAAAAGTGCATTAGTGAGTCGAAAATGATTAATTAAGTGTAGTTACTTGAAAGGTGGACTTGTGTTTTGACTATAGTTAAGTGTGGTCACTTGAGAAGTGAGTTAGTGACTTGAAAATGTTTAAGGGTAGGTATTTGAAATGTGAACTTTTCATTTTGAATTTAGTTTAGTTTGGTAACTTGTGAAGTGACTTAGTGACTTGAAAATGTTTAGGTGTGGGTACTTGAAATGTGAACTTTTCATTTTGAATTAAGTTTAGTTTGCTAATTTGCGAAGTGAATTAGTGACTTGAAAATGTTTAGGTGTGTTAGGTACTTGAAATGTGAACTTTTCATTTCGAATTTAGTTTAGTTAGATGACTTGTGAAGTGACTTAGTGACTTGAAATGTTTAAGTGTAGTTACTTGAATTATGGATTAGTGACTTTTGTTTTGAATTTAGGTACTTGAAATGTGAACTTGCGTTTTGATTTTAGTGAAGTGTGGTCACTTGAGAAGTGAATTAGTGACTTCAAAATGTTTTAAGTGTAGGTACTGGAAACGTGAACTTTTTATTTGACTTTAGTTTAGTTTGGTAACTTGTGAAGCGAATTAGTGACTTGAAAATGTTTAGGTGTTAATATGTGAAATGTGAACTTTTGTGACTTGAACTAATTACTTGAATGTGATTGGTTGTGTAGATGGAACCTAATTATAACTGGATTAAAAAATTTAATTAAAAAATATTTATAGATAATCCCTCAAATTGATAGTCTTTGGGTAATCCTGCACATAATCGATCTTGGATATGGCACAACTTATAGAGAACCCTTGGACGTATCAATTTGACAGTCTTGCATATCCTCTGGTAAGGATTTAGTTGCGACTTACGGATAACCTTTGAACTATCAACTTTGGGGCGATCTTGCATACCATTCGGTTAGGATGTTGTTGTGGCTTACGGATGACCTACAGGCTATCAACTTGTCACACCCCAAATCCCATTGGAGCAGACTGGCACCCGTAGCCGAGGAGGCCCGGGAGAACCCGTTCATAACCTATACTTTCACATTCACATTACTTATGAAAATTAGAAATTTGGGCAGCACTTCGTTGTAAATAGAAGAAAACATTACCTGTATCAGCCCAGCAGACACGCATATATATATATATATAAACAGTAATTGGCCGTCAGAGCCATCACGTCTATCAACCAAACACCCCTATGGCTGTACAATATGTCTACAAAAGCCTCTACATAGATACACAACTGAGTTGGGGTCGGGACAAACTCCCGCCCACAAAAGACTTTTATGCAAATACCAAAAGTACATATAGAGACGACTTGGGATGCCCCGAAACAACTGGAGCTCACCACTAACAACAGAACGTCCTGGCTCTTACTGCGGAGGTGTACGACCTGAAGTACCTGTTCCTGCAGGCATGAATGCAGGTCCCCCGTGAGGGACGTCAGTACGGAAATATGTACTGAGTATGTAAGGCAGTGAGTATCAAGATGAGATACAAAAGATCAACAGAAACCAGATACGAATGAATAAACAGTATGAGTAGACCACACTTAAAAGAACTGATGGGATACCTGCACATTACTTGCATATCATTACTTCCCGTAATCCTTATCAATACATAACATATGTCATACAATGGCCAACTGATCAGTGGTACTAATACAATGCATCAGGGACCACCCCTGGAATAGCATATATAGATAATCTTTATAATACGATGGCCAACTGATCAGTGGTACTAATACAATACATCAAATCATCAATTTAAAATATAGACATTCCATTTCATAATTCAATTAATCTTTGAGATTGGTTACTTTGTGGTCACACTTTATGGAACTTGAAACCATGATACCTCAATAGGAAAAACATGTAAATAGGTAATCAATATCATTAAGATGAAGTAGAGAATCATGGATACCTCATTAAACCATTTCGGAGTCAACAATAGTATATGGACGTTTTTGACTAGCCGGACATCTTAAAAGTGAAAACAAGTTCAATAGGTAGTGTCGAAGATCATATGATGTTATTATGTGTCATGTGTCGTAGGACAATGTTGGAAGCTTACTTGAGAGTGCCATGGGTCATTATTCATGCCAAAGAGTAGATAGAGTATGTCTTACATACCTTGATATAACCACTTCAATACAAGTGACTTCCCGTACTCTTCGAACACTTATCTACAATAAGTCATTTGTGGCAACAAGTATTAGCAACCAAACCTTACCATTTAGGTATTAACTTCACCAAAAAATGTCTAGGAAATAATCCTTTAGCTCATCAATAAGAGTACTACATACATCCTCTTGTACTCTTATTACATTCACATATCATGCATTTTCATGAAATATCCCTCAACATCACTCTTAGCCTTTATTTCCCTTCTTAATCACCATCCAATACCAACATGATCACTAGGCATACATAACCACTAATATAATGATATATCACCACAATTCATCCTCCATAATCCAATACAGCAACTTCCATAATTTACAGCAACTTCCATAATTTACTACTAACAATTTATACACAACCAGTCATAACTATGTTTCTAGTTATCTTCCAACATCAAGACAACACTCATAATCCTTTATAAATACTTATTCATGGATAAGAATCAAGAATAAACAATATTCATACCTTAACAATGAACTCTTGTATTTATGATCCTCCTTACATAACCATGGGGTGCTTCTTGAAGCTTCCGAGATGGTGAACACAACTACGGAACCAATTTGAATTTTCTACGGTTGAATCACAAAATATTTGGGGTTGAAATTGGTTAGGGTTCCCACCTTTCCTAAAATTTGGATAAAATCTGATAAAATTGAGGCTAAGTGCAGGTTTTTAAGACCAAATTTTCGTCCAAATAGAAAATGACCATTGTGCCCTAAAAATTGAAATAAATCCCGAATCTGTCCCCAGTGGACAGTTTTGATAGGCTGAAGTAAATCGATCATAACTCTTTGCTCCGATATCGGATTTGGGTGAAATTGGTATCATTGTAAAGATAATTAAAAGGGCTATCATTTCATATAAATTAGGCCACCCAGTTCGTCCTGTACAAGGAGTTATGATCATTTGAAGTTGACCCTAAAAATCTATTTTGAGAGGCTGAAGTAAAACGCGTATAACTCCTTACGCAGATGTTGGATTTGGATGTAACCAATTGAATTAGAAAGAAGACTCAAAGAGCTTTCTATTGATATATGGTATCTCACCCAGTTCATTATATTGAGGAAGTTATGATCGTTCAAAGTTGACCCAAAAACTGGCAGGCCTCAGTATTTTCCTGCTAATTTACTGTTCACAAAAATCTGTTTTGAGAGGCTGAAGTAAAACGAGTATAACTCCTTACTCAGATGTTGGATTTGAATGAAACCAATTTCATTAGAAAGAAGACTCTCGGAGCTTTTCGTCTATATACAGCAGCCCACACAGTTCCGTTTGCACAAGGAGTTATGATCGTCTCAAGTTGGTGTGCCTAGCTGCTGAAATTTTCCTGCAGAATCACTGTTCACAGGCTTCCCGGCCACCGTTTTGAAATTTCGAACGTGCTCTCTTATATGAAATACTCCTCTGTTTTGGGCAAACTTTATATCGTTGGAAAGCTTATTCCAATACCTACTCATACAACTATTGACGGGATACTTCCGAACACCATAAACTTAATTTAACCCATACGCAAGTCTTTAGGACTCCATATAATCGCGATAAGTGTACGAAAAAAATTTACGGGGTGTTACATTATCCCCCCCTTAAGAACATTCGTCCTCGAATGTTAGCATAGTTACTCATTTAAGACATGTCCAAGCTTACAATTAACACATTCATCATCATAACATCCTTGCATAAAAACAAACACTTACTTGTTATTGTACTTCTTCCGTCTCATGAACCTCCTCCTCATCGTTGAATAGGTAAGGGTACTTAATCTTCATCGCTTCCTCAGCTTCCCATGTGATCTCCTCAACTTGTTGATTCCTCCAAAGTACTTTTACCGATGCTATCTCTTTATTCCTTATCTTTTTAATTTGGCGATCAAGAATAGCAATAGGCATTTCTTCAAAAGTGAGATCTTTTGTAATTTGTACATCTTCCGTAGTAGTGATGTGCGATGGATCTCCGATGTACTTGCGAAGCATCGAAACATGAAATACAGGATGAACTGCTGAGAGCTCTTGAGGTAGCTCTAACTCATAAGCAACTTGTCCAAATCTTTGAATGATCTTATACGGACCTATGTATCGTGGACTTAACTTTCCTTTCTTGCCAAACCTCATCACTCCTTTCATCGGTGATACTTTCAAGAATACCCAATCATCGATAGAAAACTCAAGTCCTCTTCTTCTAACATCCGCATAAGATTTGTGTCGACTTTGAGCTGTTGCAAGCCGTTGTTGGATCACTTTAACCTTCTCCATTGCTTGATAAACAAGATCCGGTCCAAATAAGACCGCATCACCTGCTTCAAACCATCCTATTGGCGATCTACACTTTCTTCCATACAATGCTTCATATGGTGCCATTTTGATACTTGAATGATAGCTATTATTGTAGGCAAACTCGATAAGAGGTAGGTGATCATCCCAGTTGCCTTTGAAATCTAATACACATGCTCGTAGCATGTCTTCAAGTGTCTGGATGGTACGTTCCGCTTGTCCGTCCGTTTGAGGATGAAAAGCCGTACTTAGATTTACTTGTGTCCCCAAACTCCTTTGAAAAGACTTCCAGAAATTCGCGGTAAATTGGGCTCCTCGATCGGATATAATGGAAATTGGAACTCCATGCAACCGAACGATCTCCTTAATATACAACTTCGCATACTCTTCCGCCGTATAAGTTGTCTTAACTGGTAAGAAGTGCGCAGATTTGGTAAGCCTATCAATGATCACCCATATGGAATCAAACTTCCGATATGTACGAGGCAAACCCGTGATGAAATCCATATTGATCTTGTCCCACTTCCAGGCTGGAAGATCTATACATTGCATGTAACCACCGGGTTTCTGGTGTTCTACTTTGACTCTTTGACAATTCGGACATTCAGCTACACATTCGGCAATATTCCTCTTCATGTCATTCCACCAATATATTGCTTTCAAATCTTGATACATCTTAGTCGACCCTGGATGGATGGAATACCTTGAACAGTGTGCTTCTGTCATAATTCTCTTTCTTAGCTCAACTACATCAGGTACACATAAACGATTCTGACACTGAAGCACTCCTTCTCGCGTAAGCTCAAATGCCTTTGTCGTGCCACTCTGCACATCCTCCTTAAGTTGCAATAAAATTGGATCTGCATACTGCTTCTCTTTCACTTCAGCTATCAATGAAGATTCCGCTGCATTACGTACAATAACCTCTTCATCTGGAGTTTTGAGAAGTCGAACTCCCAAATTAGCTAGTTGGTGAAAATCCTTAATAATCCCCTGCTTTTCTATAGATGCCATTTTAGACTTACGACTCAGTGCATCCGCTACCACATTCGCCTTCCCTGGATGAAACAAGATATCAACATCATAATCTTTCAACAATTCAAGCCATCTCCGCTGCCTCAAGTTTAGATCTTTCTAACTGAAGATATATTGCAGGCTCTTATGATCGGTATATATGTCAACATGAACCCCATATAAGCAGTGGCGCCATATCTTCAAAGCAAACACAACTGCAGCCAGCTCAAGATCATGCGTGGGATAATTCCTCTCATGAGGTCGCAACTGTCTAGAGCCATAGGCTATTACTCTACCATGTTGCATTAGTACGCATCCTAAGCCAATTCTCGAAGCATCACAGTACACTGCATACCCTTTTGTGCCTTCAGGAAGTACCAATACCGGTGTAGAAGTCAACTTGCTCTTCAGATCCTGGAAACTCTTTTCACAGGCTTCATTCCATTGAAACTTGGAGGCTTTATGCGTCAACTTAGTCAAAGGTGCAGAAATAGAAGAAAAACCTTCAACAAACCTTCTATAATAACCTGCCAACCCGAGGAAACTACGAATCTCCATAGGCGTCGTGGGTCTTGGCCAATTCTTCACAGCCTCAATCTTCTGAGTGTCAACTTTTATGCCTTCACTGGATACAATATGGCCCAAAAATGCCACTGACTTGAGCCAAAACTCACATTTAGAAAACTTCGCATACAGCTTACGATCACGAAGAATCTGCAACGCCTGCCTTAAGTGATTAACATGGTCCTCTTCTGATCTAGAGTAGACCAGAATATCATCTATGAAAACTATCACGAACACATCTAGAAACGGCTTAAACAGCCTATTCATCAGATCCATAAAAACTGCGGGTGCATTTGTCAGCCCAAATGACATAACCAGGAATTCATAATGACCATACCGTGTTCGGAAAGCTGTCTTGGGTATATCTCTATCCTTGACTCTCACTTGATGATAGCCTGATCTCAAGTCAATCTTGGAAAAACACTGGGCACCCTGCAACTGGTCAAATAAATCATCAATTCGGGGAAGGGGGTACTTATTCTTGATAGTCACCTTATTCAATTGTCGATAGTCAATACACATCCTCAGCGAACCATCATTCTTACGCACAAACAATACTGGTGCTCCCCAAGGGGACATACTAGGCCTGATGAACCCCTTCTCTAGCAAGTCTTTCAGTTGCTCTTTCAATTCTCGTAACTCTGCTGGTGCCATTCTATAAGGAGGAATTGAGATTGGCTGTGTGTCTGGCAACAAATCAATACCAAACTCCACTTCTCGTTCAGGAGGTAAACCTGGTAGTTCTTCAGGAAATACATCAGGAAATTCATTCACAACCGGAACGGTTTGAAAAGTTGGCGGCTCTGCCTCTACATCCCTTACTCTAACCAGATGGTATATGTACCCCTTGGAAATCATTTTTCTTGCCTTAAAGTAAGAAATAAATCTACCTCTCGGCGCGCCAACATTACCCTTCCATTCAAGGACTGCCTCATTTGGGAAATGGAAATATACCTTCTTAGAACGGCAATCTACTGTAGCATAACAAGACGCTAACCAATCCATGCCCATAATAACATCAAAATCTACCATTTCCAACTCAACAAGATCGGCCAAAGTATCACGACCACAAATATTCACAACACAATTTCGATAAACATTCCTAGCTATAAGAGATTCCCCCACTGGCGTTGATACTTCAAATGGCTTGGCTAATAATTCGGGTTTTCTTCCGAACCTTCCCGCAACCAAAGGAGTAGCATACGATAATGTAGAACCAGGATCAATTAAGGCATACACATCAAATGCAAAGATGGACAACGTACCTGTAACCACGTCTGGAGAAGCCTCTAAATTCTGCCGATCTGCTAGGGCATACACACGGTTCTGAGCTCCGCTAGCACTAGCTACTCCTCTATCACCTCTACCATGACCCATAGGTTGTGCACCCCTACTCAAAGGAGGCACCGAATATGACGCAACAGCTGATCCGGTAGGTCGTGTTATACTACCTGTGGTCCTGCGTGGGCAATCTCTAGCCATATGCCCCGGCTTACCGCACCAAAAGCAATTATTCATCCCAAGCCGACATTCGCCAAAGTGAAATTTTCTACAAATGGGGCACGGGTGTCGTGGAGGTCTCAATTGACTCATACTCCCTTGCCCTTGATACCCCACTGTTCGCGAACTCTGATTTTCACTGCTTTGCCCGAACTGATTACCTCTGAACCTTTGAAATTGCGGTGGAGCACTAATTGTAGGATAAGAAGATAACGGGCTAGGCAATCTATGAGAGAACGAAGGCCTAAAACCTCCCTGAGATGCCACAAACTGCCCTATAGCTCTGGGCCGCTTAGAATATCCTTTTTCTGATTCCTGGGTTCTTCTTCTTTGCCTCTGCTCTTCCATCTTCTGAGCGAAAGCTTGTATCCTCGCTATATCCATGTCCTTGTTCAAAGCAGCAATGGTACAATCTCTAACCAAGTATGGTTCCAATCTATTCACATAGTGATGAACTCTGTCGTCCATAGTAGCTACCACATTAGAAGCATATCGAGACAAGGAGTTAAATCGAAGACTATACTCTCTTACACTCATATTACCCTGACGAAGATTCAAGAATTGATCTGCACGGGCCTGACGAGTCTCAAATGGAAGATAATGATCAATAAATGCATTTTTGAACTCTCCCCACGTAGTTGGAGGTGCATCAATACCCCTAGATCGTTTCCAATCCTCGTACCACAATATAGCCTCTCCTTTCAGTCTATATGCTGCTAGCTCAACCATCTCTTTACCGGATACATGCATAACATCTAGAACCCTTTGGGTTTGATCGACAAAGTCCTGCGGGTCTTCATTAATATCCAATCCGGTAAAAGTAGGAGGATCCAGTTTCAGAAAATCCTGAGTCCGAAGGCTAGCTGCTCTATCCATACCACTAGAACCCGTGGTAGGAATAGCTTGCCCTTGAACTTGACCGACAACTATACGCGTCAGAAGTTGTACTGCATCCCTCAAATCTCGATCAACAGCATTAATAGACGGCCCTTCCGGAGGAGAAGAAACGCCTGATATATGCTCAGCTTGAGACTCACTTTGCTCAACTTGTGCCGGTGGTGACTTACTAGTACCTTCTCCGGCCACTGTATCTACTCGCTTCCACTTATTCTTTCTCCTTGTAACCGGCATCGTCACTATAATAAATAAAAAGAAACAATTGGATTAAGCGATTGATTATGAATTTATCTCTAATATGGGATCTATTGCACGATCTAAGAAATGAAGAGTGGAAACAATCCCTAAATCTCCAATAGCCTCCTGTTTATAGATGTGGTGCACAACACACCGATAAACGAGATTCTACGTAGACACGGCTTTGTAGACTCGCTAGGACGAACTTCTCTGATACCACTTCTGTCACACCCCAAATCCCATTGGAGCAGACTGGCACCCGTAGCCGAGGAGGCCCGGGAGAACCCGTTCATAACCTATACTTTCACATTCACATTACTTATGAAAATTAGAAATTTGGGCAGCACTTCGTTGTAAATAGAAGAAAACATTACCTGTATCAGCCCAACAGACACGCATATATATATATATATAAACAGTAATTGGCCGTCAGAGCCATCACGTCTATCAACCAAACACCCCTATGGCTGTACAATATGTCTACAAAAGCCTCTACATAGATACACAACTGAGTTGGGGTCGGGACAAACTCCCGCCCACAAAAGACTTTTATGCAAATACCAAAAGTACATATAGAGACGACTTGGGATGCCCCGAAACAACTGGAGCTCACCACTAACAACAGAACGTCCTGGCTCTTACTGCGGAGGTGTACGACCTGAAGTACCTGTTCCTGCAGGCATGAATGCAGGTCCCCCGTGAGGGACGTCAGTACGGAAATATGTACTGAGTATGTAAGGCAGTGAGTATCAAGATGAGATACAAAAGATCAACAGAAACCAGATACGAGTGAATAAACAGTATGAGTAGACCACACTTAAAAGAACTGATGGGATACCTGCACATTACTTGCATATCATTACTTCCCGTAATCCTTATCAATACATAACATATGTCATACAATGGCCAACTGATCAGTGGTACTAATACAATGCATCAGGGACCACCCCTGGAATAGCATATATAGATAATCTTTATAATACGATGGCCAACTGATCAGTGGTACTAATACAATACATCAAATCATCAATTTAAAATATAGACATTCCATTTCATAATTTAATTAATCTTTGAGATTGGTTACTTTGTGGTCACACTTTATGGAACTTGAAACCATGATACCTCAATAGGAAAAACATGTAAATAGGTAATCAATATCATTAAGATGAAGTAGAGAATCATGGATACCTCATTAAACCATTTCAGAGTCAACAATAGTATATGGACGTTTTTGACTAGCCGGACATCTTAAAAGTGAAAACAAGTTCAATAGGTAGTGTCGAAGATCATATGATGTTATTATGTGTCATGTGTCGTAGGACAATGTTGGAAGCTTACTTGAGAGTGCCATGGGTCATTATTCATGCCAAAGAGTAGATAGAGTATGTCTTACATACCTTGATATAACCACTTCAATACAAGTGACTTCCCGTACTCTTCGAACACTTATCTACAATAAGTCATTTGTGGCAACAAGTATTAGCAACCAAACCTTACCATTTAGGTATTAACTTCACCAAACAATGTCTAGGAAATAATCCTTTAGCTCATCAATAAGAGTACTACATACATCCTCTTGTACTCTTATTACATTCACATATCATGCATTTTCATGAAATATCCCTCAACATCACTCTTAGCCTTTATTTCCCTTCTTAATCACCATCCAATACCAACATGATCACTAGGCATACATAACCACTAATATAATGATATATCACCACAATTCATCCTCCATAATCCAATACAGCAACTTCCATAATTTACAGCAACTTCCATAATTTACTACTAACAATTTATACACAACCAGTCATAACTATGTTTCTAGTTATCTTCCAACATCAAGACAACACTCATAATCCTTTATAAATACTTATTCATGGATAAGAATCAAGAATAAACAATATTCATACCTTAACAATGAACTCTTGTATTTATGATCCTCCTTACATAACCATGGGGTGCTTCTTGAAGCTTCCGAGATGGTGAACACAACTACGGAACCAATTTGAATTTTCTACGGTTGAATCACAAAATATTTGGGGTTGAAATTGGTTAGGGTTCCCACCTTTCCTAAAATTTGGATAAAATCTGATAAAATTGAGGCTAAGTGCAGGTTTTTAAGACCAAATTTTCGTCCAAATAGAAAATGACCATTGTGCCCTAAAAATTGAAATAAATCCCGAATCTGTCCCCAGTGGACAGTTTTGATAGGCTGAAGTAAATCGATCATAACTCTTTGCTCCGATATCGGATTTGGGTGAAATTGGTATCATTGTAAAGATAATTAAAAGGGCTATCATTTCATATAAATTAGGCCACCCAGTTCGTCCTGTACAAGGAGTTATGATCATTTGAAGTTGACCCTAAAAATCTATTTTGAGAGGCTGAAGTAAAACGCGTATAACTCCTTACGCAGATGTTGGATTTGGATGTAACCAATTGAATTAGAAAGAAGACTCAAAGAGCTTTCTATTGATATATGGTATCTCACCCAGTTCATTATATTGAGGAAGTTATGATCGTTCAAAGTTGACCCAAAAACTGGCAGGCCTCAGTATTTTCCTGCTAATTTACTGTTCACAAAAATCTGTTTTGAGAGGCTGAAGTAAAACGAGTATAACTCCTTACTCAGATGTTGGATTTGAATGAAACCAATTTCATTAGAAAGAAGACTCTCGGAGCTTTTCATCTATATACAGCAGCCCACACAGTTCCGTTTGCACAAGGAGTTATGATCGTCTCAAGTTGGTGTGCCTAGCTGCTGAAATTTTCCTGCAGAATCACTGTTCACAGGCTTCCCGGCCACCGTTTTGAAATTTCGAACGTGCTCTCTTATATGAAATACTCCTCTGTTTTGGGCAAACTTTATATCGTTGGAAAGCTTATTCCAATACCTACTCATACAACTATTGACGGGATACTTCCGAACACCATAAACTTAATTTAACCCATACGCAAGTCTTTAGGACTCCATATAATCGCGATAAGTGTACGAAAAAAATTTACGGGGTGTTACATTATCCCCCCCTTAAGAACATTCGTCCTCGAATGTTAGCATAGTTACTCATTTAAGACATGTCCAAGCTTACAATTAACACATTCATCATCATAACATCCTTGCATAAAAACAAACACTTACTTGTTATTGTACTTCTTCCGTCTCATGAACCTCCTCCTCATCGTTGAATAGGTAAGGGTACTTAATCTTCATCGCTTCCTCAGCTTCCCATGTGATCTCCTCAACTTGTTGATTCCTCCAAAGTACTTTTACCGATGCTATCTCTTTATTCCTTATCTTTTTAATTTGGCGATCAAGAATAGCAATAGGCATTTCTTCAAAAGTGAGATCTTTTGTAATTTGTACATCTTCCGTAGTAGTGATGTGCGATGGATCTCCGATGTACTTGCGAAGCATCGAAACATGAAATACAGGATGAACTGCTGAGAGCTCTTGAGGTAGCTCTAACTCATAAGCAACTTGTCCAAATCTTTGAATGATCTTATACGGACCTATGTATCGTGGACTTAACTTTCCTTTCTTGCCAAACCTCATCACTCCTTTCATCGGTGATACTTTCAAGAATACCCAATCATCGATAGAAAACTCAAGTCCTCTTCTTCTAACATCCGCATAAGATTTGTGTCGACTTTGAGCTGTTGCAAGCCGTTGTTGGATCACTTTAACCTTCTCCATTGCTTGATAAACAAGATCCGGTCCAAATAAGACCGCATCACCTGCTTCAAACCATCCTATTGGCGATCTACACTTTCTTCCATACAATGCTTCATATGGTGCCATTTTGATACTTGAATGATAGCTATTATTGTAGGCAAACTCGATAAGAGGTAGGTGATCATCCCAGTTGCCTTTGAAATCTAATACACATGCTCGTAGCATGTCTTCAAGTGTCTGGATGGTACGTTCCGCTTGTCCGTCCGTTTGAGGATGAAAAGCCGTACTTAGATTTACTTGTGTCCCCAAACTCCTTTGAAAAGACTTCCAGAAATTCGCGGTAAATTGGGCTCCTCGATCGGATATAATGGAAATTGGAACTCCATGCAACCGAACGATCTCCTTAATATACAACTTCGCATACTCTTCCGCCGTATAAGTTGTCTTAACTGGTAAGAAGTGCGCAGATTTGGTAAGCCTATCAATGATCACCCATATGGAATCAAACTTCCGATATGTACGAGGCAAACCCGTGATGAAATCCATATTGATCTTGTCCCACTTCCAGGCTGGAAGATCTATACATTGCATGTAACCACCGGGTTTCTGGTGTTCTACTTTGACTCTTTGACAATTCGGACATTCAGCTACACATTCGGCAATATTCCTCTTCATGTCATTCCACCAATATATTGCTTTCAAATCTTGATACATCTTAGTAAACCCTGGATGGATGGAATACCTTGAACAGTGTGCTTCTGTCATAATTCTCTTTCTTAGCTCAACTACATCAGGTACACATAAACGATTCTGACACTGAAGCACTCCTTCTCGCGTAAGCTCAAATGCCTTTGTCGTGCCACTCTGCACATCCTCCTTAAGTTGCAATAAAATTGGATCTGCATACTGCTTCTCTTTCACTTCAGCTATCAATGAAGATTCCGCTGCATTACGTACAATAACCTCTTCATCTGGAGTTTTGAGAAGTCGAACTCCCAAATTAGCTAGTTGGTGAAAATCCTTAATAATCCCCTGCTTTTCTATAGATGCCATTTTAGACTTACGACTCAGTGCATCCGCTACCACATTCGCCTTCCCTGGATGAAACAAGATATCAACATCATAATCTTTCAACAATTCAAGCCATCTCCGCTGCCTCAAGTTTAGATCTTTCTAACTGAAGATATATTGCAGGCTCTTATGATCGGTATATATGTCAACATGAACCCCATATAAGCAGTGGCGCCATATCTTCAAAGCAAACACAACTGCAGCCAGCTCAAGATCATGCGTGGGATAATTCCTCTCATGAGGTCGCAACTGTCTAGAGCCATAGGCTATTACTCTACCATGTTGCATTAGTACGCATCCTAAGCCAATTCTCGAAGCATCACAGTACACTGCACCAGTTTGTAGACATGTCATTCATTAAGAAATAGAAATAAACAGCACGAAAATTAAATAAGAAATAAAAAGTCAAGTGCATCAAACATAATTTTTTATAAAACAAACAAAAAAATACATAGATAAAATAAAAAAAGCTTAATTATTATTATCATCATTATTAACATCATTATTATTTGTATGGCTAGCTGGCCAATCTTCAGCGGGCAGCAGCAGCGCCCTCCTCAGCCTGCAGATCTCCCGTAGCATCCTTACTCTGACTGCGGCAAACTTCCAATGCAGGTCATGAACCTTCTTCTGCAGTTCCCGCATGACGTCTCGTAAAATAGCGACATCCCACACAGGATCAGTCATATCTAGAAAACGCATAAGTTGACAAAACACACGTAAAAACAAAAGTAAGAAAAGAAAGAATTCGAATGTAATGTGATGTAATATACATCGAATATTTACACAAAAATTAGGAAAACAACTTATCAGAGACAGAAAAAAGCTATCAAGTCCTTGAAGAGAAAGTAGTTGAAGGTGTAACAAGAGCAAGGAATAAATAGTGTGTAGTAGATTGAACGACTGAGTAAGGAGGGGCCTATTTATAGAGGATTGAACTTGAATGAGTTAGGCAAAAAATCGGAATTGTTCACCTCCATTTATTAATGACATTCTTGATTACTGTAAAAATTATGACTTAATTAAATTAATCAATATTATGATAAGTCATGACTTTTCAGCTTTATTATTATTAATAATTAGTTCTTTCCGGGAACCATTTTTTTTACATTGAGTTGGACAAAAGATAATATATCTCTTGCATCAGATAAATCATCTGTTACAACAAATATATCATCATTTGCAACAAATAGATAACCTGTTGCATCAGATAATATATCTGTTGCAACATATAATATATATATATATATTTTTAAAAATAAATTATCTTCATGACATCCAAATTTTTTGACTTTTTAAATTTATAAATTAATAAAACAGATTTAAAGGCACAATTGTTCACCTCCATTTATTAATGACATTCTTGATCACTGTAGGAAGTTATGACTTAATTAAATTAAATAATATTGTGATAAGTCATGACTTTTCAGATTTATTATTATTAAAATAATTAGTTCTTTACAGGAACAGTTTTTTATTTACACTGAGTTGGACAACAGATTATATATCTGGTGCATCAGAAAAATCATCTATTACAACAGATATATCATCCGTTGCAACAAATAGATAAACTGTTGCATAAGATAATATATCGGTTGCAACATATAATATATATATATATATATATATATATATTTTTTTTTTTTTAAAATAAATTATCTTCATGACATCCAAATTTTCTGACTTTTTAATTATATAAATTAATAAAGTAGATTTAAAGGCATAACTGTTCACCTCCATTTATTAATATCATTCTTGATTACTGTAAAAAGTTATGACTTAATTAAATTAATCAATATTGTGATAATCATGACTTTTCCGATTTATTATTATTATTAATAATTAGTTCTTTCCAGGAATTATTTTTTTTCACACTGAGTTGGACAACAGATAATATATCTATTACATCAGATAAATCATCTATTACAACAAATATATCATCATTTGCAACAAATAGATAACTTGTTGCATCAGATAATATATCTGTTGCAACATATAATATATATATATTTTTTAAAAAATAAATCATCTTCATGACATCCAAATTTTCTGACTTTTTAATTATATAAATTAATAAAGCAGATTTAAAGGAACAACTGTTCACCTCCATTTATTAATGACATTCTTGATTACTATAAAAGTTATGACTTAATAAAATTAAGCAATATTCTGATTATGTCATGACATTTCAGATTTATAATTATTAAAATAATTAGTTCTTTTCAGTAACCATTTTTTTACACTGAGTTGAACAATAGATTATTTATCTGTTGCATCAGATAAATCATTTGTTACAACAGATATATCATCTGTTGCAACAAATAGTTAACCTGTTGCATCAGATAATATATATGTTGCAACATATAATATATGTATTTTTTTAAAAAATAAATTATCTTCATGACATCCAAATTTTTTGACTTTTTAATTATATAAATTAATAAAGAAGATTTAAAAACAAGAATATTTCTGGTGAGTTTTTTACGGTTCTAATTGTGTTTATCATTTATTTCCTTATTTTTTTTTTGTGAAAAAAATGACTTAATTAAATCAAGCTGGTGGTGAGTTTTTTATTATTGTGACAAGTCATGACTTTTCAGCTTATTAAATTTAAATAACCTTATTCTCAATTTAAAATCGAATACACCTGATTTTCAATAACCGTTCCATTTCTTTAATAATCATTTTTATTAATTGAGTTATGGCAACAAATTGTATATCTGTTGCATCAGATAATCCATCTGTTTCATTAGATAACCCATCTGTTTCAACAGATATACCATCTGTTGCTATAAAACGACCATCTATTTAAGGAGTTTTTTTGATTTTTTCTAACTGATTCATCAGTCGCAACAAATAAGGAATTTGATCCATCAGAAGCATTTTTTATTTTTTTTTGTTGAATGTGTTTAGACAAAAGTCACAGTCACGACTATTCATTAACTTTTTTCTTAAAAATCATATCATCATATATCTTAATTAAATTAATCCAATGTTGTGACTTTTTTTAAATTAAATAATCTTTCTTTTACGATTATAATATCATGTAGTTCCTTATTATTTATTAACGAACCATTTTTAGGAGAATTTCTCATCATGACTTTCAGCACCATCTGTTGCCACAAGTGCTCAATCCCTACCTCCAACCGCCGACATGTTGAAAATAGGGAATAAATAGAATGATAATTGAATATTGAATAAGAATTAAAAATTCAAAGTCGACCAAACCAAACCAAACATATACATATACATGGATTTTTTTGAACCCCTTATAGGTAGATCAGATATAAAAAAGAAAAATACATACGCTAAAAGAAAGAAAAAATATAACCTAATTATTATTATTATTATTACTATTATTATTGTCAAACTGACAGTTTTCATCCGGCAGCAGCTGGGCCCTCCTCAGCCTTGCTCCAAAGTCGGTCAAATCCCTCTGGAGTTCATCAAACTGCCTTTGAAGTTTCTACAAGGACTCAATATGAACCTTCTTGTACGAATATGGATTAGCCATATTAGTATTGTTTGTAAGTATAGTAGAATGAACGAGTGAGTGAGGAGTGAGAGGAGGTCGGATGGACCTATTTATAATATGATTGAATTGGAAGGGACTGGACTTAGTCAAACAAAAAGCCACGACTGTTCATATCCCTTAATTAAATAAAACTGGTGTTTTTTCTAATATGTAAATTAGAAAAATAGATCTAAATACAATATTTTATTTTTTTCTTGTATTTCGGAAAGAGAGATTGGTAATCTGTTGCAAAATATATTCCACCTTTCAGATAAGTTACAACATACGAACAATCTATTGCAACAGATAGATATATTAGTTTACTTTTCCATCAGCTGTGGCATATGTTGCACTTGCTAGTCATCTATTTATTCAATTTCATCGAGAGCAATCGATTTTTCTAAACACTTCTTGGCGAAACTCAACTTTTGCTCTTGGATTGCTTCTGTTTTTTTCTTTGCATCCTTCAACCAAATTAAATTTTTGCTATTGGATTGATGGCAAAAATTTAATTTGGAGGCCAGCTTGAAGGATGCAAAGAAAAAAAGAGAAGCAATCCAAGAGAAAAAATTGAGTTTGGCCAAAAAGTGTTTAGAAAAATCTATTGCTCTCGATGAAATTGAATAAACAGATGACTAGCAAGTTGCAACAGATGCCACATTTGATGGAAAAACAAACTGATATATCCATCTGTTGCAATAGATTTTCCATATGTTGTAAGTTATCTGATAGGTGGAATATATTTTGCAACAAATTACCAATCTATCTCTTTCCGGAATACAATAAAAAGATAAAATGTTGTATTTAGATCCATTTTTTTTTAATTTACATATTCAAAAAGTCACCTATTCTATTTAATTAAGGGATATGAACAGTCATGGCTTTTTGTTTGATTAAGTTAAGTCACCCCCACTTTCAATTCAATCATTTTGTCATTGTGGTTGTTAAGCGCAGTATAGAGCTCTTGATCTTTTGTGAGTTTGTTAACGAGGACCACTCACTTTCTTTCTTGGCAGCTTTCTTATAATACTCCTCTTGGTCCTTCTTAGCTCTACGCAAGGTCAAGGAGAAGTATGGAAGGTTCACTTTATGTTTTTCCAAGGCAAACACTCTCTCGATTGATAAATCCTGTGCTGCAGCATATATGGATAGTGCAACACTCAATGCAGAACATTTTTCTGGTAGAAAAAAGTCTTGAGAAGACATAATCAGTAATCTATTGATATCAGCTTTTGCTGTGTCAAGCAGTTCTGTTGATGTCTTGTCTTCTACAGAGAAGATTGATCAGCAAAAAAACCAAGTGATTGAGATCGTTTAATCTATTGACTAACTCGAGCAAAGACATCTTCTGGATTATCAAAATTCACACGGCAGTCTGGTGGTTCAATAACATCAGATGTCTTATTTCTGATATTAGCTAATGATGGGGAGATTCTTCCTTTCTCACCATCCTGAAAAGAAAAGCACTCAAAATTAGATGGAGTATCTCTACATAACGAAACAAGATGAACTAAATCTAGCATTCAATTTTTCCTTCCTATTCCCTTCCCTTCCCCTTTTTATCTTCTCACCTTTGTCAGATCTGAATTTTTTTTTCAGATACTTGATAATGCCTTGGAAATTGCTTTCTTTCTCCTATTAGCCTTAATCTCTAATGGAGTGAATGAAACTGAAATCCTCTTTGATCGAATGACACTACTGTTAGATATCAATTCCTTTACATCAACAGTTAATGCATTAACAGTATTAATCACACCATTATATTTTGCCTTGCACTCTTCACATTTGCATGCACAAGATAAGTAAGGAGGGGTAAGATTGATCATTCTTCTACCATATAGTGGACAACATATCCATCATGCAAAAGTCTACACCGTCGTCAGAATTGCTTGCCACAGCAAAGTCTGTAGAAGGCATGACAAATAAACATGAGCAACATTTGACATTAAATCTTAACAGGGTATCAGAACCATGTTCATGGTCCCTCAGCCCTATCAGTTTGGACCTACCAAACTTAACTGTAAAATTATAAATATCTTGTTTGAATGATCTATGACTAATCGGTATAAACAACATTCACAAAATCAGTGTAATCTATGTGTGTTTCATGATAACATTATCAGTAATACATACCTCCCACATATGAAGTGGTTCCATCTGCATGCAACTTATTTCTCCGAACCTATCTTTACTGCAGCCTCTTGTGATGGTCAGGCAAGATTTGATCAACTTTTAGTTCCTTTTATATCTATAAAGAATAATAAAAAAATTTATGTCACAGAAAGAAAATTATCCTTCTGTTGCAACAGATGTAGAGTCTGTTGCATCAGATGAGGAGTCTGTTGCATCAGATGTTGAGTCTGTTGCATCAGATATGGAGTCTGATGCAATAAATATGGAGTCTGTTGGAATACATAGCAGCCTTGCTGGTGGTTTGATTTGTTCCAACAGTTGCTCCGTCTGTTGCAACATCAACAATAGCATAAACTACAAATAACAAATAAAAAACATCAACAACAAAGAAAACAACAATATTTGTTCCAACAACATCATCAACAACAAAGAAATATACATCCTATGTTCCAACACCATCAACAACCAGGGACGGACCCACATGGAGTCCTCCGGGTGCGCGAGCACAGACTGAACTCGTATCGAACTTTATATATGTATATGGAAATTAAGAAAAAAACGTATATAATCTAATCAGTGAGCACCCATAGTAAGAGTTGTTTGGTTAGCCTAATTGTTGTTTATGGGTGCTTAAGGCTATTTATTTATTTTGGTCTCGAGTTTAATTCCCACTCAACACATATTTTTTTAATTTTGGTAACCAACTCTTCTCTCCTTATTCACTTTAAACTTTCTTTTGTTTTTTCTCCCTTACTCCTTGTGTTGATTGTTCGGACTCTACTATTTTTGAGCTAAGAAGCACCCACCGTCTAAAAAATCTGGATCCGCCACTGTCAACAATACCACACCACAAATTTCAACAATGCCAACCCCACCAACAACATCAATAACAAAAAAACAAAAAAAATACATAAAAAAAATGATATTGCCAACAAGGCTTTTAAACTTCTCCCAATAGATGACTTTTTTTCGCATCTTGTAATAAAAATTCTCGGTTCGTTTATTCAAAAATTAAAAGTTCCTTCAAATTTTTTAAATAAATATGGTATGGGAAAATGGTAATTAAATTAAAAAAAGATGTAAATAACTTGCAAGAAGAAGACGAGAATGAAAGAGCAATAGTGAATCAATACCTTAATGTCAAAAGGGAGTCAAAACAGTAATTTTAGTCGAGGAATCTAAGATATGGATATCGATCGGTTTAGATTCGACCGAAAATTTATGAGAAAGAGGAAAAAAAAGGCTGTGATAACCCTAAAGAGGATAGAAAGAAAAAAAATGAGAGATTTAGGGCTGAAGGAGAGGAGATGAGAGATAAGATAATTCTAATTTCTAGATGTACTACCCTTAATATTAAATGACTAAACAAAGTGTATTTATTTAAATTTATATTTTCAAAGCATAATTAATAAGGCTAATTTGGTAGTAAAATAAACCCCTAATTAATTTCTTAATGGGTGTGCCAAGTCAATATGAAATGGAAGAAGTATTAGGTGTTTCAATAGTCATTAATTAATATTCACTAATAATTTGAGTGGCATGAGGAAAAAAATGGGAGACATTGAAAAGACAGGACAAGACTACTCAATGAGATTTTTGAGTTATCCAAGAAACATTTTTTACCGCCTTTAGTAGTACTACTACTTTATCTACTCGGACAGTAGCTTGCTTTAAAATTAAAAGAAAAAAAAATTTTCAAACAATATGTCGTCTCTTGCAACAGATTTAAATATCTGTTTGAAAAATCCCTTTTCAAACAATATGTCGTCTGTTGCAACAAATTTAAATATCTGTTTGAAAAATCCCAACAGCTCAGTCATCTGTGACAACAGATGGAAATGTCTATTTGATAACTAAATCAGAAACATCATCTGTTACAACAAATATCAATATTTGTTTGAAAATTTCCAACAGCTCAGTCATCCGTCATAACAGATGGAAATGTCTATTTGATAATTAAATTAGAAATGTTATCTATTGCAACATATATTATTATCTGTTTGAAATTCTCCAATAGCTCAGTTGTTTGTTGTAATAAATTTTATTGCAATTGATTTAGGAGGAACTAGGGATGAAAGAATGAACTCCTCATTAAATTAATGTTAAGATTAATAATAGTACCTACATCGATCTAGGTGGAATAAGGGATAAATGAATGAGCTCACAGGGTCAACTACAAATCCAAATGAGTCATTGCATTTGCATGGTGTTAGTATTGCGTTCATCCCGACCCAAGTCATCGATCAATCACTCTGAGTGGAAATGAGTTCTCATTAACTTAATGTTAAGATTAATAATAGTAACTACATTGATCTAGGTAGAACTAGGGATGGATGAATGAGCTCAAAGGGTCAACTACAACTTTAATTGAGTTTTTTGGCAATTACATGATGAGATGGTACTGCATTCCTCCCGACAAGAGTCATCGATCGATCACTCTGAGATGAACCAATTCTTAATACCTTGTATGTTCAACTAATACCTTAATTGAATAATCTGGGACTAGGGGTGAGTTCTTATAGTGTCAACTACAACTTCAATTAAATCTGTTGGCAAATACATGATGAGACGGGACTGCGTTCCTCCCGACAAGAGTTGTCGATCGATCACTCTGAGCCGAACCGATTCTTACTACCTCATATGTTCAACTAATGCCTTAATTGATTAATCTAGGACTAGGGGTGAGTTCTCATAATGTCAACTACAATAGATGACAGCGCCTATTTGATAATTTACAACAGATGAGTAATCTGTCGCAACATATGACTTAAACTGTTTGATAGTATACAATAGATTCGTGATCTGTCGCAACAAATGACGTAATCTGTTTGATAGTTTACAATATATGCGTAATATGTTGCAACAGATTACATAATCTGTTTGATTTAATCTAACAGAAAAGACATCTGTTGCAACAGGTTGAACATTTGTTTATATATAATTCAATTGAGTTCATATGTTAGACTAATACTTTAATTGAATATGAGTTCTCATAGGGTCAACTACAACTTCAATTTAGTATTTTGGCAATTGCATGATGAGATGGTACTGCATTCCTCCCGACCAGAGTCGGCGATCGATCACTCTAAGCCGAACCGATTCTTACTACCTCATATGTTAGACTAATACCTTAATTGATTAATCTAGGACTAGGGTACTAATACCTTAATTGCATAGTCTAGGACTAGGGGTGAGTTCTCATAGGGTCAACTACAACTTCAATTGAGTCTTTTGGCAATTTCATGATGAGACGATACTGCGTTCCTCCCGACCAGAGTCGTCGATCGATCACTCTGAGCCAAACCAATTCTTACTACATCATATGTTAGACTAATAACTTAATTGATTAATCTAGAACTAGGGTACTAATACCTTATTTGAATAATCTAGGACTAGGGGTGAGTTCTCTTAGGGTAAACTATCGATTAATCTAGGACTAGGGGTGAGTTCTCATAGGGTTAGCCACAATATATGGCAACACCTATTTGATAATTTACAACATATGGGTAATTTGTTGTGATATATGACAATTCATTTGATAATTTAAAACAGATGGGTAATCTGTCGCAATAGATAATTTAATTTGCTTGATAATTTACAACAGATTCGTAATCTGTTGTTACCTAATCTGATTGATAATTTACAATAGATGAGAAATTTGACGCAACATGTTGAACATTTATTTTTTACAACTTCTATTGAGTTCATATGTTAGACTAATAGTACCTAAATTGATTAATTTAGGACCAAAGGTGAGTTTTCATAGGGTCACCTGGGGTCTCGGTCAACTACAACTTCAATTATTTTTATACAATTTCAATTGAATTACCCTTTTGGCAATTGAATGATGAGAGGGTTAAAAATTAATCATGTATTTTATGATTTTAAAAATAATTAAGATCAATTTGGACCAAATTAACATTTTCAAAACTACTTGTCATTCTTTTCCAAAATACAAATCAACCCATACAAAATGTTTCATCATTTCCAATCTCGAGGTATCGCTCTTTCTCTCTCATTCTCACTCAACAATACAGTACAGACAACAACTACTCAACAAATTTGCTCAACCCTCCACAACATATCACTTTTCTTCTCATTTCCGACCACATAGGTGTTATTTTTGACTTCATTCTTGCTTGTATCAGTCGTTTCTTTGTCTTCTTAGGCAACAAAGTTCGAGAAGAGCTCTATATTTGTTATTTTTTCCCTAAAAAATAAGGTCTTTTAAGTTAATGATGAAAAATAAAACTTTTAGTTGTATTATATTCGAGAACGGGTTTACAATTTTGAGTTTTGACGTAAAATTGTAGGAAGAACTCAAGAAATCCCTAGTTTCCGTCGCAGTATTTCATTGACTGTCGTGGTATTTTTGGATGGTGTTTGTGGTGTTGGTGTTTGTGGTCGTCGTGGTGGCACTGGTGGTGGCATTGGTTAGTGGTATTTGTGGTGGTTGTCGGTGGTGTTGGCATTCATGGTGTTTGTTTATTTGTTGGCATTGGTTGGTGGTGTTTGTGGTGGAGGCTGTTAGTGTGTCGGTATTAGTGGTGTTTGTAATGTATTTTTTAAAATCTATGCATACATCAATTGTAATGTAATTTTTGTCTTTCTTTGTCTGTACGTAAAACATGTCTCCCAAAAGAAATGAAAGTGAAAGTGGATCAACGTCTGACCACTCAAGAAAAAAGGCTACAGTATAGAGGGATTCGGAGGAGCTTCTGAACAATCTCAGTCAGGGAAAAGTAAAGCTGAAGAGAGATGTGAAAACAACATTGAGAGAGGTGGACAAGGGTCCGTAGATGGTGATGAAGAAAATGAAAGTGAGAAAGAGGAGGAATTGAAGAGTGAGAAAGAGAAAGAGGATGATCTTCAACATGATGATAATGGATCACCGATGGGGCGTGAGTTAATATCGACATCCCAACATGATCCTGTCAAAAATTTTAGTATTGACAGGTTTTAAGTTGCGATGCTGATAAATGACCCAGAAGGAAAACAACTAACTAGTCAAATTGTACTTAAATGTCAGATGGGGAAATTTTTTGAACATTTTATGAAAATTATGAAGAACGAAAACATAGGTGGACTTTTTAATAAAAGCTGCTTTGGACGCTTTCTCGAGCTGCCTGAAGACCTCTCTGTCCGTATCCGTTTTCCTATGATGATGGTATATGGTCTTCTCAAGCGCAGGATCAAGTACGCGGGGGATGATAAAGATCCAGAGGAGGGGGGCAAAAAAAAGATGGATGAAATCTGGATCAACTACTGTGGCATGCCTATTTGTTTTGGCTTGCAAGAGTTTGCCATAGTGACGGGCTTGAGATGCCATCGTCCAGAAGGACCACCACCCCGCAAAAGATCCAAAGCAAAAAAATGCAAGAAAAAAATAGATGGGTTGTTTGAAATTCCTTGACGTGGCTACAATGCATCGAATTTGTTGATAGATCTCGAGGATAAAACCATACTAGAGTAGTACAAGGAGAAATTATGCTTAGTTTCGTTTGCCCATTCGGTTATATTGGCAAGAGACATTAGCAAGGTCATAGAAGATGATTTGTTGGCACGTGCTGAGGATTTTGATAAATTCAACAATCATCCCTGGGGATATGACAACTTCTACTTGACTGTTCAATATTTATTGACAAAGCTATCCTCAAGGACGACCACATTATATGGATTTCCTTAGGCTTTCATGGTAAAATTAATCACTAATTTTACTAATCCATTAATTTATATTGAATGTAGTTATTATGATTTTTTTTTGTTTCTTGCTTCCTGTTTACATTTTTTAGGCTTGGGCATTTGAAGCCATTCCTTCCCTCCGAAAGCAGTTAATGGATTATCCGGATGAGGTTTCTCATCCAAGGATTTTAGGTGGTTGGATGCAAAGAGCAATACCAATATTAAGGAGGCTGATCTCTTTAACCCTCCAGATGATGCAGTACGTCTTCTTCAAGAAAAATAATTCTACTCAAAGATAAGAAAGATATTGAATAGATATTATATCTGGTGCAATAGATGTTATATCTGATGCACCAGATGGGACATTTGTTGTGACAGGGTATATCTTGCATCAGATTACCAATCTGTTGCTTTGGTTCTCTGAACTTGACTCCTAAAAGATTAACCATCTACTGCAAATTATTTAACAAATGTTTAATCTGATAACATATTATTCATCTGTTGCATAACAGATTACCCGTCTTGTGCAACTGTTGCAATAGATGATTGATATTTTGCATCAGATTATCAATGTGTTGCTCTATTTCTCTGAACCAGACTCAAACGAATTTTAACCATATAATGTAAACTATGCAATAGATGGGTCTTTTTTCTAAAACGTAGCCCAACTGTGAAAATTATTATATTATATGATTTAAATGCATCTATTTTTTTTCTTTTTTATAGGTTGTGCATCCATGGATCGTGCCTACTGAGGAGGAGTCGGTGATGACTTCTTATATTACTCTAGGTCATGTTGATACTATAGTAGAACCAATGGTGGAGTTAATAAAAAAGGAATTGGATGGAGCAACAGCCAGAAGAAGAGCACTTAGGCAAGGTCAGCCTAATGTTGAGGCTCTTCATGAGCAACCTTTTAGTAAGGCAGATCCGGGTGCTTCTTCTGGTGGAGTTGTTGGTGTTGGTGGCAGGCATGTTGATGCTGCTACCACTCATGATGATGATCATGTTGATGCTAAAGAAAGAATAAATTTGTTTGAAAACACCCCTTTTCGCCCTTACGCAGGTCCCTCTCACCCTTCTTCACTCTCGTGTTCTCGTTGCAAATGCGATGAGTGCAATGACAGACAGGATAAATTCTTTAAAAAAGTAGAGGCTATCTCTAAAGCTATTGAGGAATTCAAATCCAAGAGGTGTATCATACCATCCAAGAAGGTGAGGGAGCCACACACTCATACAGTGTTGGTTAGAAGAAAGAAAAGAGGAATTAGAGAAGTACTCTCCACTTGAAAATCAAAAGAAATAGCTATTCCTCCCTCTTCAAAAGCTATTGAAGTTCAGGGGCCAGTCAAGAAGGTGGACATATACGTGGAACTTGGCACCGAAGAGAAGAGGAATCTGCGACAGGCCAAGAATGCCAAGCCAGGCGCACCAGATTACCCGAAGCCTCCTTCTTCCCCCCAAGACTTCCAGACTATGACTGATATGCGTATGCCGTACGAGGATAAGTCAAGTTTTACTTTTCCTAACCTAGACCTTTTAATCTACCCCATGAAGAAGAAGCCACGCAACATATTTCACATCTGTTGCAACAACTGGGTATACTGGTGCAACTGGTAGTGGTTCTATTGCAGCTTATTATCCATCTGTTGCATAAGTTGCGTTGGATTATTGATTTAGAGAACCCTATGAAACAGATGGACCATCCATTGCATCTTTACAATTACTAACCTATTTAAAAATTGACTTCTTATCTCACAGCATGTTGACATAATTCTCTGCCTTATGAGGAAAAGGCAATTAACGTATCGGGAAGCTTATGACGCTATCGATAGGATAATGAACCTCGACTTTTGCAAGAAGCTCAAGGATAGGTACAATCAACTCAATGGAGAGGCGTCATCCCTTGGTGTGGGACTTGATTTCCTAGTTCCTACGTTGGCCTTGGATGAGGAAGAAATGATAAAATATGTTAGAGGGGACAGGCCAAATCCACACGGCAAGAGCTGGACCGAGGCAAAAAAGATTCTTGCATTCATTAGCGTGAATGACATGTATTATAGGGCTATTGAGATACTACTTGAGGAGGGAAAGATCAATGTTTATGACTCCAACGTACCTCTCATTGATGATTTTGATCTTTTTCTCCCCGTAGAGCTATTGATGGTGTTGTTGCCTATCTTGTTGAGGGAGAGTAGACTGATGAATCATTTGCCAAAGGAAGTGTTGATGAATAAATCATGGGATTTTAAAGGTTGAAATAGGGTAATGATCCTTCCAAAAGATGATGCCGCTAAAGCTAGCAGCTCGCACGCTCTTGCACATATTGAATGTTTGCTGACCGGCACAGAAATGTCCGAGCCAATGACTTTTCTGTGCGACAACGCTGTGGAAAACCTGCAAGAGGTCTGGTCTTATGGGATACTAACTGGACTCTTGAAACCTGTGTATATAGTAGAGCCTGTGAAATAGAAATTTTTAACTTCAAGTCACCCTTCACTTTATTACATGTACATGTAGTGGCAATAATTTTTTTATGATGAAAGTTGAGTTGTTTACAATGCAATTATATTGTCAATCTGTTGTAAAATATATTTAATCCCTTCTGGCAGATAGTTTATCTGTTGTAATAGGTTGGTCATCTGTTGTATTACGCCAATGTTATTTCTATGAATAATCTAATAATCTAAGTCTAATCTGTTGCAACAGTGGTAAGACCTGTTTGATAATTTCCAATAGATGACCTAAATTTTATGACATATGCCTAAATCTTTTTGATATTTTTCAACAGTTACGCTTGAATATTCATGTGCTCGACAACACCAAACCAGTAGCAAATACACACCACCATGAAAATTTTAGCAATTAGGATTGAATATCCATGTTCCCAACAACACCAAACCAGTAGCAATAACGACAACAATATAGTATCTTCTTGCTCGATTTAATTTCTCTTCAGAAACCTTGACTTTGTTCGACAAACCCCAGATTACACGATTTGCTTGTGAAGACAAGCGTGTCGTTCTTCATACCAATCAAAGTAATCGCATCCACCCAATTTCTATAAGAAATAGAACACAATTGTAAAATAATAACAAGTCAATAATTAATCAACTAATTAAATAAAAAAATATTACCTTTGAAATCTTACAAGTAAAAAACCTACGACCCGGAGTTTTTTGAGTCCAAGAAGTCTTTAACAGAGCTTTATAACCGTACTTACAATATCAAAAATCTTTATCACAAAAAATAGTGGAAAATGCGCTCAACATTGTCAAGCTCCGTTGGAAAAAATGAAAGAAATAATTTGAAGAATTTGGATAGATAAAAGAAGATGACGATGAAGAAGAAGATTTGGGAATTTAGGGTTGAATTTTAGGAGGAAGATGAATATATAAGACAATGGGGAAAAAAATGACCGTTGGGGGCCAAGTGACGGCAAGTCAGCGAAATGTGCTAGACTTGACACTGACACATTTGATACCTATTTTATTTTACGAGTTTAAAATGAACACTGTCTACTTGATGCCTATTTTATTTTAGGTGTTTGAACTGAACACCGTCGATGGGTTGAGCCTTTTTTGTTTCAATTCAATTCACTTTAACCTTTTTACACGTAGTGATAATTTTTTATGTCCAACGAAAGTTGAATTTTTATAATGCAACAGATTCTTCATCCGTTGTAACAATTATCCTACCTGTTCTGACATATAGTTTATCTTTTGTAATAGGTTGGTCATCTGTTGCATTATCTCAATGTTTTTATCAAAGTTCATTTGTTGCAACAGTGAGAAGACCTGTTTGATAAATTCCAACAGATCACCTACCTATTGCAACATATGTCTAAATCTATTCAATTTTTTCTAATAGATGTATCGTTTGTTGCGACAGATACATTATCTATTGCAATATTTGAGTCTAGTATTCCTTTTCAATTAATAAGTTCAAATCAAAGGAATAAATAAAATTCGTAGACAAAATAAAATAAATCGAAGCCTTCATAATTTAGCTGAAATAAGTCAACGAATAAATAAAACGTAAAAAAATTGTTATGGGTACAGATCTCAACAAATACATCAACAACAATTTAAGTATACTGCCAAGGATTTCTCTGACAGGCTCAAGCTATAAAGATCTACTCAGTATGGACAAGTTGTTCTTCATTCGGTGCTATGGAATTCGGCTTTGCTCGTCGTGGATCTTTATTATTGCTTACGTACGGTTTCCGCGCTTTCTGTTCTCCGTATTTTCATAAAAAGAGTAGCATATTGTCAATGTTGTTCAGCAGTAGCTTCTTCTACATCCACTTGGAAAGCCAGAATTAGTCAATGCTAATCACGGAGATACAATAAAATGAAAAAAGATAACTCATCTCTTCTAGCAAATCAAACAGATCTTCCTGCCATTTTAAATTATCCCAAATAGATTATATTTTTGGTGCAACAATGAATCAACTGTTGGGATAAATTTCTACATGAGGAAGACCCTGTGTGATAATTTCCAACGGATGAACCATCCATTGTAACATATGAATCATCTGTTGCAGCAGATAGGTCGTCTGTTGGTAAAAATAAAAGCGGTACGAAGAGCTGTTTGGTTTGCTAAAAATGATGAGACTTATGTTTATCTGGTGTAACTGGTTAGTCAACTGTTGCAACATATGTATATATCTGTTTGATAATTTTCAGCAGATGTGTCATCTGTTGAAACAGATATGTGTCTGTTTGTTTTGTCAGTTGGAAGACATATAATATATTCACCTTCTTCAGCTCGTGCTATTCTCCTTCGGACATTGTACGTTTCTTAGTGCAACACACAGATAGAGGAGTTGTAGTTTTGCTTTTTTGGATGCTTGATAATGCCCTAGAAATCACTCTCCTTCTTCTCCTAGACCTAATCTCTAATGGAGCGGATAGAAATAAAATCCTCTTTGATAGAATGAGACCCCTCTTAGATGTCAATTCCTTTACAGAAGCAATTAATGCATTAATAGAATTAATCACTACATCATGTTTTGCCCTGCAATCTTGACATTTGCATGTAGAACATTCGCTGGGAGAGGCAAAATTTTTATAACCAGTATGATCATACTCATAATGGTTTGCTTTAAATACTGTAAGAGGAGCATCATTAGCACCAATAGTAGCACCAATACCACCATCAATAGCTCCATCACCACTAAGACTATCAACAACGACAAGCCCACCATCCAAAATTGTTTTTATTGTAATGGCTGTTGCTCCAAACAATCCATTTTTATTCTGTCGATGACCTTAGGGTCCGATAAAGTTTGCACAGACCGTAAAGTAAGAAAAAATGGCATCTTCTACTCTCGATTGGTCGTAACTAGCGATGAATGCACAATCTAACATAAATTATTACATATATTAGAATGATGATTAGATCATTCAAAAAAAACATCAATTAAAATAAAAAATTAATTATAATTATACTTACTACATCCTTCGGGGGGTTGAAATGATCAAGAAATTTTGCATTTTTATCAGTTTTGGCCGACAACCATCTCAAGATTCTTGGACAGGAAACTCCTTCCTGGTAGTTTACTTGTTGTCTCAAATAAGGAATGGCTTCAAACGCCCAAGCCTATAAAATAATGCCAATAAATCAAAACCATTATTGAGTGAAAAAATGAATGATATCATAATAAAAGAAAGAAACATTTACCATGAAAGCCCATGGGATGCCATATAAGTTGACTGTCTTTGGCGCTAACGGAGTCAACAAATATTTGACAGTCATTTTAAAGCTTTCATACCCCTAAGGATAGCTGTTAAACGCATCAAGATTCTTGGAGAGCTTTATTAAAGTGAGGCTTATGTTGTTGTTAACGTCTCTCGCCCAAAAAATATTATGTACAAACCAAACCAAGCACAATGACTGCTTGTGCTTCTTTGAAAGTCCTTTACCTTTCAACGCTTCTATCAAATTTTTGTTTTTGAAGCTTGGACCAACAATGGACACCAGGTCATCATGATCACATGACTTGCCTTTGCCTTTTTTAGGTGTGCGGGGTGTTTTTTTTGGGTTAGAATAGGTATACCTTGAGAAGGAAGATAACATTTAGTCCAGTAACTATGGAAAACTCCTTCCAACCAAAACAAACAGGCATGCCACAGTAATTTATCCACACCTCATCCATCTTATCTTTGTTTTCATACATAAACCTATGCTTGAGAAGTTCATATACCATTTTTATTTGCAAACGAGCATTGTTGTCCTCCGACAAATCAAGATATTTTCCAAAGCAACTGTCCCTGAAATAAGCATCCAATTTTTGTTCTTGAAGTATTTTTCTGAAGGAATCGAAAGATTTTCCCATGGTTGACTTAACCACGAAATCACCCGTTAAATCTGCGGCACCATCGCACTACATTCTCATAGGATAACGATCAATGCTGAAGGCTTTGACCAAATTTTCGGTGGAAGGGCTATTAGCATCTGCATCATCTCTTTTGAAACATCCCTCCTCCCCGTGTTCATCATATTCTGCTCCTGATTGAGAGAACGCTTGTAAAGCAAACTCATAGAGTGGTGGATGTAGCCTAGCTGCTTAACTTATATAATATATTATTATTGATTAATGAATCGTTAAAAAAGGATAACAGTAAATCAAACAAGTAAAATAGTAAAATAACAGTTGCAACAGATCACCGATCTATTGTACCAGGTAGTATATTGTAACACCCCGTAGTCAAGTACGTGTATTGGCGTATTCAAGTACGTGTATTGATCTTATTTATATGGAATTTATTTTATTTTATTTTATTTATACCGGAATTTGCTCTTCGATGGTTCCATACGAAGGTTATTGAATTATCTTTCCAACGATACCAATTTCACCCAAATCTGATATCGGAGCAAAGAGTTATGGTCGATCTATTTTAGCTTAACAAAACAGTCCACCAAAGGACATATTTGACATTATTTAAATTTTAAAGGCACTTTGGTCATTCCCTATGATATTATGGACGGGAATATGTGTATATATACATGTATATGAGTTCAAAAACTCATTTTCATCATCAATCATTGATAAAGAACAAACCCTAACCAAATTTGACCTTTAAATTACTTTTGATTCAACTGTGGAAATTCCAAAGTAATCCGATAACTGCGTTTGTCATCTCGAGAGCTTCGAACGGCACCTATATTTGTACAAACAGAATTGCATAATCAAGAGGTGAATTCTAAGGTATGAATATTGTTTGACTTTGTTCTCTTCCATATGTATATGTGTGATAGAGGATTATATGTATTGGTTGTTATTGAAAGGTGATGAAAATAGGGTTATAGACTATTTTGCATGGTTTGGTTGTATTGAATTGTGGAAGGTGGATATGGTAATTGGGTTATGGAAGGTGGATATGGTAATTGAGTTATGGAAGGTGGATATGGTGATATACTATTGAATTGATGATTATTTATGTCTATGGCTCAATTTGGTTTAATGGATTGGTTGGAAGGATAAATGAATCCAAACTTGATATTGGAGGATGTTGTATAAATATGCATGGCATGTGAATGCAATTGGAGTATAAGAAGGTTAAAGTGACACCCTTTATGGTGTAATTAAGGCTTACTACTCAACCACTAGTTTGGTGAATTCAAATAATTGAATTGTGACATTTGATTGCTAATACTAGATTGCTATATATGTTCATTGTAGATAAGTAATCCCAAAAGACGGGAATTCCATTTGGGACTAGTATTGAAGGTTGATAGTCAGGTATGTAAAGCATACTCTATACCATATCTTTGGCATGAAAGTGAACAATTGTTCTATTAAGAAAGTTTCCAAAGTTATTCAGTAACATATGATCCATAATGATTTTGTATGATGTCCTACGTTACTAATGAACTTGTTTCCACCTTACAAGATGTCAAGACATTTCAATACTTACTTGTTTTCCAAATCTTACATATTTATTGCACTAATGAATGTCAGAAGGTATTCGGTTACTCAAACAAGATCCATGTGCTATTAATGACTCCAAAACGTTTCATTGATATACCAATAAGTTCCTACTTCATTGTTATGGCATTGATGACTCCAAAACACTTCATTGATGTGCCAATGAGTTCTTACATCATTGTTATTGCATTGATGGTCAATTTATATGTCTCTTATTGATGTATCATTGTTTCAAAGTATCAAAAATGCGGTGGCGACCGAAATAACAATCTCAAAGATTAATTGAACTAAGTGATGGAAGTTCTCTCTTATCGGGTGGTATCCCAGGGGCATAAGCCTATCATGAGTCGATCCTTATTTATGTGTTTATGGGTGGTATCCCAGGGGCATACACCTATCATGGGTCGATCCCAGTTGATATGTACTGGAGGCAGCCTAATGGTCACAGTACAGTACAGTAATGGTTACAAAGATGATAAGAACGAAGGTAAAGTGATTGAATAAATGCAATGTACAGGTTGTCACAAGTTCTAGTAAGTGTGGTCCACTCCTATTACAATTTATTCACTTGTTTCTGATTTCTATTGAGCTCCTATATCATATGTGATTATCTACAGCTTTACATACTCAGTACATATTTCATACTGACGTCCCTCACGGGGGACCTGCATTTCATGCTGCAGGCACAGATACCTCAGTTCATACACCGCACAAGTAGGAGCCAGGATATCCAACTGCTTTTGGTGAGCTCCAGTTTGATTTGGGGATTTCCGTGTCATATCCAGTCACTTTTGTTATTGTATAGAAGTTAGTTATATGGCGGGGTGTGTCCCGACCTTAGTTAAACTCTGTGTATTGTCTAGAGGCTTTGTAGACCTAATGTACAGTCAAGGTGGTGTTTTGTTAATAGACGTGATGGCTCCAGCGGCCAAGTATTGTATATACATATATATGTGTGCTCGAGCTTATACAGGTGATTATTTCCTTTTATATGCGACATGATGCTATTTGAATTTTGGGTTGTCATAGAGGTATGCATGAGAAGTATAAGGTTATGAGCTGGTTCTCCTGGGCCTCTACGGTTACGGGTGCCAGTCTGCCCTAATAGAATTTGAGGCGTGACATATATCTGTTGCAGCATATAACCAAAATGTTGCAGCGGATGAGTAATCTGTTGCAATAATATAAAACATATCACTCACCTTTTAAGACAGATGAATGGTCTGTTCAACAGATCACACAACTATTGTGATATCATCTGTCGCAACATATGAGTGATCTGTTGGAATAATTAAATAGTCTGTTGTGATAATATAAAATATATCACTCATCTGTTGAGAAAGATGAATGGTTTATGCAACAGATCACACATATATTGCAACTTATGAGTGATCTATCAGAGTAGTTAACTAACCTGCAACAACGACTGAGTAATCTGTTGTGACAATACAAAATATATCACTCATCTGTTGAGAAAGATGAATGGTTTGTGCAATAGGTCACACATCTGTTGCAACACATGAGTGATCTGTTGGAACAGTTATCAATGGTCAATATTGTTTAGATTTCTTCCAACATAGGGTCTTCTATCGTGGCAGATGAATGATCAGTTGAAAAAATCAAGTCTTGGACATTTTCTGTAGGAAGAGTTGATGAGATTTTATCCAACAGTAGGTTCATCTATTGCATCAGATCATTAATCTGATGGTTCTTCCATTGCACCAGATGGTTAATTAGTTGCATCAGATTTTTTATCCGATGCTTAATCTGTTGCAACATATGGTAAAGCTGTTGCATCAGATAATTAATCTGTTGCATCAGATTATTAATCTGTTGCATCAGAATTATAATATGATGGTTCCTCTGGTGCATCAGATGGTTGATCTGTTGCATCATATAATAAATCTATTGAATCAGATGGTTAATATGTTGCACCAGATGGGTAATCTGTCGAGGAAACAAAAAACAGTTGCATGATTTTGTTCAACAAAAAACAACAATTTCACCATTTTTACCAAAAACAAGAACAGAACAAATCAAACCAAATTATTGCTTTATTTTTATAAACACAAATAATAAAAAGGCCATTTCAGACCGCATTTCAAATTAGTGCAATAAATATTAAAATTGTTAACCAATACTATAAGATAAGTTGGCTCAAGTTCTTTGTTTTCTTCAAAACTAAAAGCCATAAATTTTTACTTGTGAAAGAAGAAAAGGAATGATGACGAATTCAAAGCTATTGTGGCCGGAGAGCAAGGCTGTCATGTCAATTGAAGGTTGAAGTCGAAAAGGAACTCGAAGCCCAACTATTTGTAGTCGGATATTGATGTCGACGAGGATTGAAATGAGAAATTTGTAGAACAGTTGGTTGGGAGAGAGTTAAGAGAAGCTGTCGAGAGAGGGATGAGAGACAGGTTGATTAAATTGAAGAGGGGAACTCAAAGCCCAACTATTTTTCGCGGGAGGTAGAAGTCGCCGGGGATTGAAGGGAGAAAAGAGGGAAAATTGAAGCCCAACTATTTGTTGCCGGAGGTAGAAGTCATCGGGGGTTGAAGGGAGAAATTTTGCAGAACTTTTTGTTGGGAGAAAGTTGAGAGAAGCTGTCGATAGAGAGGAGAGAGTGGTTGATTTGGATTGAAGAGGGGTGTGGGTTGGGTTGATTTATATTTTTAAAAATATTAGAAAGTTTTAAAAATATTAATCAAGTCTACAATTAGGTTAATCAAGTTTTCTAATGATGTTTGACCCTATCTGTTGGTCAATGTCACCAGTCCTTCATTCAAGACTTAAAAGACACCTTTCCTTCAATTTTCTCAAGTAACATTAGATTTTTACACGTAAAACGTTAATTGGTAAATTAATTTTTGACTTTTGGCATATAAGTGTGGTCATTTGAGAAGTGAATTAGTAAGTAAAAAATGTTTAAGTGTAGTTACTTGGAAGGTGGACTTGTGTTTTGAATATAGTTAGGTGTGGTCACTAGAGAAGCGAGTTATTAATTCAAATATCACATTTTACATAATTTTATATGTATTAAATTCTTTTTCGTAAATATGCACATTCACATTTTTCAAAATACATTATCTAGTTTTATTATTATTATTATTATTAATTTATTTCAAATTTATTATCGATAATTTTATATAATAATTTTACGTAACATTAATTTTACATGCTTATACATGTATGTTTAAGCCTTCACGAATACTTTGCTCATAATCTTTTTAAAATGCCCTTAAGTTTAAATATAGTAATCAATGTCAAATTAGAAAGATTTTTTTTAATTATGGGTGATTTGAGAAGTTACCTTTAATTTTCTATGGATGGGTAGTTTTTTAAAGAGTGTGCACAAGACAAAAAAAATATTTATTTAGAAATGAAGGGAGTATTAGAGTAGACAGAGGTTTCTTGGATTGAATCTTACTGCAACCAATCATAAACAAATCTTCCCGTGTTTTTCCCATGATAAAAAAGCTCGTATTTGAAGCATTGTAGGTAGGATGAATTGAATAAATAGACTCACGTGTAAGGACATGTTGAGAATATAATTTTTGTCTTAATTTGTCACGGCCCAAATCGGGGCCTTGGCCGGGACAGTCACCACAAGCCAACCAAGGTGTGAGGTAGCCCCTTAGCCTTATATTATAAACAAAATCGTATAAAGAAATTGTGGAAGTCAACCATGAAAATAAAAGAGTTTAGTAAGTAATAAAACGAAGTTTGAAACTCGAATCCAAGATCAAAAGAATAATAATTCCCATATTGTCTACAAGCCTCTATTCATAAAATATTTACTAAGTCGGGACATGACCCCGGCTATGCCAGAAGAAAATCAAGGTAACTGATAATATAAATAGACTGAAAAGTAACACAGTCTTCCAGATGCTGGACGGTTCACCACTTCTCACCAACTGTCAAATAGAGTAACGATCACCTAATGCTGCATAGGGTCATGAAATAATGTAGCTTCTGGGGACGGTCAGTACGATGAGTACAACCATGAAACCTAAGGAAAAGGATAAAATATAATTCACCAAAATTCAGTTATACATCATATGCACAAAATCATCAAAACAATAAAATGTCGAGGTAGGGACAAAGGACATGAAACATGATCATTTAAAAATTTAATCTTAAACTATGTAGCTCATACCGATTTTCAGGCACCTACCAACTATATAGGTGCGACTTCTCTGCCAGAAGGGCCCTAATCCATGTAAATCGAATGGACCGAGGAATTAGGCTAAAGTCACCAACACAATAACCTCCCAATAAAATAACTATCCTTAACTGTGCAAAATAAGCATACCATGGTCATCCATATTTCAGGACAAGACCCTCCAACGTCGGAAAATGTGATTTCCAGTGTTGATCCCTTCAAAACAACACTTTATCAGTGAAGCTACACAATTTTCTTTAAGCCCAATTAAAATATTTTTCTCATACCATTAACTACTAATCATGAAATTTTCATTAAGACATATCCGAATTGATATCGTCATACCAAAAAACTTGCAAACCATTTCAGTTATGCCAAGCCATTCCACTAATTCATTTAAACTCCAAGATTCAATTCTAATAATCTAGTGTAAACAATTTTGTTCATTAATGCTATGTCACTTCCATTTAACCATGCTATGGTTCAAAAGATGGGTTAAACACTTTGAAAATCTCTTTTAAAATCAAATTCATGAAGGGTTGAAGTTCATATTTTTATTAAATCAAATTCCATCATTATCATTAAATATAATTTTAGCTTACAACCCAACATTTAAACCATGGACAAACCATTAAAACAAGAAAAACCAATGCAAGTATATAATAGCTCAATTTCCTCAACCCTAATTTACACAACCATTAAACCATGCATGATAATATCAAGTGAATTCTATAATTTAAAGATAAGTAAAAACAAGGGAGTGTCCAACATGCCTTTATAGTAGAATGGATTCAAGAAGAACTTGAATTGAGGCCTTCTGAGTTGAATTCTAGAGAAACCCTAAGCTTAATTTTTTTGAGTCTTGAAAAGAGGGAGGAATGATGATAAAAGTGATAACTGATGAGTTAATGAAATACCCCGTACTTCTACCTAGCTTAAAATAGTCCCAAAAATATCAAAGACTTGTTTTAAAGATGAATCCAATTTTATACATGTGGTATTTTCAATATTTTCACTTTTTATCATGTGGAAAATTGAATAAGCTTTTCATTGATACCAAATTCGCCGAAATCCGACACCCGAGCGAAGAGTTAGAGCCCTTTTAGTGAGACAGTGTATCACCTGAACCATCGCGCGTCGTAGAGCCAGCTTGAATGGCAATTGTCAATTTCCAGTGTTTCTCCATGATAGTAGCGCATCGCGCCAAACTTCCAGGTATCAAACAAAGTGGCAACGCGATAGCTCCACATCGCGCCACCATGCAGATTCCCAATTGTCTAGTTCTGGTGTCTTGGCGCGATAGTGGCACGTAGCACCAAGGATGAAAATTGGGAAATTATCACAAGAATAAAAATACGTTTCCTAGGGTTAAAAAGGGTCAATTAACCTACCCTATATAAGCTCAAAAACATGAATTTGAGCCTCTATTACCCTAAAATATACTCTATTCTCTCAAAATACTCTCAAGAACACATTAGGGTTTTCATAGAAGATTCAAGTTCAAGAATTTCTCTCTGTTAAACTTTATAAAATCAAGAACTAAGGTATGCACAGTGTTGATTCATGGATTCCTTTCATCCATAAAGTTCAATAACCCTATTTTAAACTCTATGTCATGATGTTTTTATTTTGAATTGATTATGTTCATGTCATCATTGTTGTATGATTTCTAAGATCACATCTTTATCATGTTTTCATGAAACTACGTTAGTATAGGGTAGAAATTCATGCAATTGATTTAAATTGTGAAACCATGTGGTATTAAATTGATGATCATACTAATGCCCTAAGTGTGCATTCAAGGTGTTTGATAATATGCCCCAATGAATAAATAATGATCAAGTACTTAGTTTCCATGTGTCAAGATTTTGTCATGACTCTTAGGTTATGCTATATCTACTTGATTAAGATGATTCCCATGTTAATCCTATGCATTGTGATTGCTTGATAAGATGTTCATGAGATTAGAAGCATGAAATTATGCCATGTTTATATGCATTACTATCTATGTACAACGTTATGATGATCATGTGCTTCATGAAATTCCCTACTATGAAATTATGAATTTGTTGATATTGGTCATGTGATCAAAAGTGTTAGGCCTTGTCAGTTTCGTTCTATCAAGTCTTGGGGGTACTTGTACCCGACAATTTAGCTGTGTGCCTAAAGCCATGTCATAGTTTCATGATACTCTTAGTCAATCCATGTTAAGTAGAATTCAGTCAGTCATGTGACTCAGAAAATCTCAGTAACCCAGAAATATCAGAAATTTTTGTAATATTTCTGACAGTCAACGGAACTCAGTAAACTCAGTTCAGCTCAGCTAAACCATACCATCAATATCAGTTCAGTTTATTTAATCATGTTCAGTGTCGATTCAGTTGGGAGTAGGATTCAGCACCGAGTGAACTCAAGGATGGGGACTCACCTGAGTCAGAGGGTATGATCCTTAGTAGCAATCCTTGCATTCCAGAACTATGTAGCCAGCGTGGGTAGAGATGCATCCTATGCGTTTAGGGGATTATACATCTCATTTGAGTTTCCTATCAGAAAGGGTTGAAGATATTGACACCTATAACTTATCTTTACCTGTGGCACAATATTGACACCCTTCCAGCTGGGGTTATAAGTTGGACCCCACCAATTCAGTTCTGGGTCATGTCAATTAGATGATTACCTCCCACAGTTATAGTTACAGTTTTAATTTCTGTCTCGGTAAAAGAACTCAAATAGTTCTTCAGATTTGGGACTTTCAGATACAGTCAACCTAGAATAGTATGAAACTCAGCTAGTTTCATCAGAATATAGACTGTCAGATACAGTCACTCAATATCAGCTATATCAGTTATCAGTAACTCATGTTATATAGATATGTTCAGATATATGACTGTCAGGTACAGTCAATTAGATCAGTTCCTCATAATCAGAACTGTCAAATACAGTCATTCCTTTATCATTAATATAACATCAATCTCTCAGTATTTAGTAAACTCGATTATCATTATCAGTAAACTCATAAATTAGTAAATTAGTACTCAGAATTCAAAGTCTAGTGTCAGTATGGTCTTAGTTACAGTTATGTATTCATGCATGTATTCTCACGCTCATGTTAGTCAGTCAGTTAGTATTGTTCATGCATATGAACCCTTTGCATTCAACCTACCTCACTTGCATATCAGTACATTCTAACGTACTAATGCATTTGCGCTATGGTATTTTATTTTACACCATAGCTTTAGGAGTACGAGATTCAGAACGTCAGTAGCACTCTAGATTTTAGCAGATAGAGTTAGCAGTGAGTCCTCATCATTCAAGGGTGATATTATTTGATTATGTTATTCTTTCATTACTTAATTAATTTATTAGTTGGAGTTAGTTTGGGACATGTCCGACCAACTCCTTATTTAGACAGTTAGAGGCTTTTCAGACTATCATGTTTCAGAAAGTTTACTATAGTTGTTTTGAGTATTTCATACCTCACCCAAATGGTATGTTTTTATTAGATTTGAACCTTATGGCCTTTCAGCCTTTATTTCTGCATTTGTATACATATATTATGCAGTGTATAGGTACAAATATCAGTCATGAGTTAGGTTGTGGTCCTTCGGTGTCATGGGCACTGTGTAGCGTTCTGGGTACCAGACTCGAGGCATTACAAACTTGGCATCAGAGCCTAAGGTTCAAAAGTGTCCTAGGAAGTCTGAAAAACTGCATCTAGTAGAGTCTTGTACCTGTGTGTGTTGTGCACCATACTTATGTGCAGGAGGCTATGAGATGTTTTAGGAACAGTTTCCCTTCCTTTAGTTTTCATGTCTCACCAGTGAGCATGAGCTCCGGTTAAACTCTCATTCTAATCCGCTTCTTCCTTTTATTTACAGAACATGCCTCCCAAAAGGACTAACGAAAGAAAAACTAAAAATCAGTTAGTGCCTCAGCTCATCCAGCTAGATTCTCTGGATGAGCACGTATCTTATGCAGAATTCAGGACTGCATTTACTACTCTAGCCAGTTTAGTCACAACTCAAAATGAATGGCCATCTGCTATTCTAGCCATCCCGGTGGCTAATATTGCTGCAGTCAGAATTTGGGACTTTACCCAAATGAATCCTCCTCTATTCACCGGTTCTCAGTCCAAAGAGGATCTACAGGAGTTCTTTGATCAGGTTCAGAATGTCACAGACATCATGGGAGAGACTTTTAGGGAGAGTTCCAAGTTATCCACCTATCAGCTATAAGATGTAGCCCATACATGGTATAAACAGTGGAAGGTAGATAGGGGTACAGATACATAGCTCATAGGTGGGAAGAGTTCGCTACAACTTTCTTAGATAGGTTCTTTCCCATAGAGTATAATGAGGCTAAAGTGTTAGAGTTCATCAATATCAGTCAAGGTACAATGAGCATAAAAGAATACTCCATTAAGTTCATTCAGTTAGCCAGGTACGCTCTTCATGTAATAGCAAACAGTAGATCCAGAATGAGTAAGTTTATGTCTGGGATATTAGGTAGAGTGGTTAAGGAGTGAAGAACTGTGATGTTGATTGGTGACATGGACATATCTAGGCTTATGGTATATGCCCAGCAAATCAAAGAGCAGAAGCTTAAGAAGAAGGAGAGAGAAAATAAGAGAGCTGGAACAGGTATTTATAGTTTTGCTCTGTATGGGTCACAAGGCGGTAATCGTTTTCAACTGTGTCAAAAATGTTCAGCCCAAGTTCACTCTTCAGCTAGTGCACCAATACCAAAGTTCAAAAAGCACTGTAGGAATGGGGCACCAGTCTCCAAATCCCAGAGTAGTGAGAGCAGGATTCTTACTCATCCGCTTTATAAAGAGTGTGGTAAACATCACAAGGGGGTATGTAGAGCCGATATTAATGTCTGTTTCGATTGTGGCAAGCCAGGACACAGAGTCAGGGATTGCCCCCAATCAAGTTATCAGAGTCATCTCTACTCTTCAACTCAATCTGATTACCCGAATCAGCAGGGTGCCACTTCTAGTGTTATCAGTGAGCAATGCCCAAATAGACTCTATGCCCTTCAGTCCTGACAGGATTAGGAAAGTCCTCCTGATGTAGTCACAGGTATGTTATAGACCTCCCACTTACATGTTTGTTTTCTCTTGTATCATCAAATTCATGAGTTTCTTTTCTCTTGTAGCCTTGCATAGCAGTTAAACTTTAAGGTCAAAAAGTCAGGCCTTCAGATCCTAGTGATAGTTCCAGTATGTGTAGAAAATCACTAAGGGAAGATGATTCCCGACCTATTCTTATCTTTATGTAAGTGTTTTGTATCCCAATCATCAATTTACCTATGCATGTTTCACACACCTCCCATAGGATCATGCGCGTGTCAATTTCCTAGCATGATGAGTTTTAATACCCTCAGAAGTACGAATCATGTTCCATGAGCTCAAAAACTCCAAACTCAGGTCATATTTCTCATGACACACATACTCATGTCATGTTTTACTATATGTTCAGTCCACATAACTCATGCTCTATTCCTAGTGATCAGTCCAGCTTAGATTACGTCATGTATACCCTCAGTTTAAATCTATGGTAAATCCATGATGTTGGTATTCTATTCCTCAAGCCTTAATCGAGTGTTGAGTTTGATATAGTATTTATTTGAGCATCGGATCCTTGACATATGTCAATTTTCCTTAAGTAGTTATCAGGACTCAGTCACAAATTCAGTATTCAGTACTTCAATACCAGTCTAAACCTCAATTAACAAAAACCAACACCCAGTTCCTGTATGAGTCTTAAATTCAGATTAGTTACAGTCTCTACTATAGTCTTAGACGTAGTGTCATCCTCATCTCAGAAATCAGATTAGTACCACTGTTCAATTTCAAGTTTGCTTAAGCATGATATGTAGTATTAGTAATGTATGTCATCAGTGTTTCTGTACCTCAACTTACGAAATATTTTTTAACCATGTTATCCTCCTGGTCTTACATTCTCAGATAATACAGTATTTCAAGAATTCATGCTTAGGTATCTCACGTTACTCAGTTAGTCCCTAAATCATGTTCATAAAAATATATATTCTCAGCCCAGTTATTCAGACTACCGTTCAATCTTACATGCCCAGTACCTAACCTTTAATAAGTCAGCAGATCAGATAAGTTAGTATGTTTGTGCATTCGTGCTCAATGCCTATGTGAATCTTTTCAGTAGTCTCAGTTGTAGTGCAAGAATCTTAGTTATTTCATCTTAAATGGTGTTCGTAGGTCTTAACCTATCTTACCGAATTTTTGCCAGGCAAGGATTTTTTCTATTCAGCTGTCTTGTTCAAACCACACCAAGATTTCCTTGTTCCCTAAAGCCATTAGAGCTCTACAGAAAGAGTATTAAGGAAGGCTCCAGTCGACTATAGATTTTCAGCATGTGTTAGTCTCAGACAGACAAGTTCGTACAGTTTGGTTTCCTATCTTTTCTTCTATTCTCTCTAGCTGAAATCTCATGAATGAAACTATTCTAAGATTAACCAATTATGTAGATAAAACCTTAGCCCAGTTCATGTATCAAGCCTCAGTTTCAGATCTTAGATAACTAGTCAAGAATTAGTTCCTAGGAGGCTTGCACATTGCCTCAGTTTCCCTCAGTATCTTAGCCAAGTCAGTATTCCTAGAGGGACCTAGTGTCCCAAGGGGGAGATACACTATAATCTCCCAAACTTTCATGACTTAAACTACCTACTCCCTTTTCTCGAAATAGATCCAGGTTGGAGTAGTGGGTACTTATAAGTTGACTCCCAAGTTCCAATCTTAGTCGTGAGCCATGCATTTAGGGGCTCAGTTTAGTTCACGAAGTTCAGTTTATATATATCATGTTTCATTCTCAGTCATGTTCTTAGGTTCCCCTTCATGCATACTTCTAGCATACTCATGGGTTCATTAGTACTTTTCAGTTTACGTAACAGTTTTCTTGAACTTACTTAGTTACATGTTTAAATTACCATTACAAACATGGAATTCAGTTCATGCTCAGATCTCTATTACAAACTTGGCACTAAGTACTCTTGCATATTCAGTCATGCATTCATATATCAGTTTAATCATGTAATTATACATCAGATTGCATTCTAATATTGAAAAAAAAAACTCAATTCATCATGACACTCAGTCATGTATTCATGAATCAGTTACATATGCATTAGTTATGCATGTTTGGTATGATATATTCAGTTACCAGTCATGTCAGTCATGAGATCACGTTCCATTTATTCATTTTTAGTATGTACTTCATCTTATCGTTTCTCCGATTTCAATCAGTCTCATTCGAGGATGAATGTTCCCAAGGGGGAGATATTATAATACCCCGTACTTCTACCTAGCTTAAAATCATCTCAAAAATGTCAAGACTTATTTTAAAGATGAATATAATTTTATACATGTGATATTTTTAAGATTTTCATATTTTATCGTGTGTAAAATTGAATAAGATTTTCATCGAAACCAAATTCGCCCAAATCCGACACCCGAGCAAAGAATTAGAGCCCTTTTAGTGAGACAGTGTATCACCTGAGCCATCAGCACGTCGCGGAGCCATCTTAAATGGCAATTGTCAATTTCCAGTGTTGCTCCGCAATAGTGGTGCGTCGCGCCAAACTTCCAGGTCTCAAACAAAGTGGCAACACGATAGCTCTGCGTCGCACCAGCAAACAGATTCCCAATTGTCCACTTCCAGTGACTTGGCACGATAGTGGCGCGTTGCGCCAAGGATGAAAATTGGGAAATTATCACAAGAATAAAAATACGTTTCCTAGGGTTAAAAAGGGTCAATTTTCCTACCCCTATATAAGCTCAAAAACATGGATTTGAGCCTACATTACACCAAAATATACTCTATTCTCTCAAAATCCTCTCAAGAACACATTAGGGTTTTTCATAGAAGATTCAAGTGCAAGAATTTCTCTTCGTCAAACTTCATAAAATCAAGAACTAAGGTATTCACAGTGTTGATTCATGGATTCCTTTCGTCCATGAAGTTCAAGAACCCTATTTTAAACTCTATGTCATGATGCTTTTATTTTGAATTGATTATGTTCATGTCATCATTGCTGTATGATTTCCAAGATCGCATCTTTATCATGTTTTCATGAAACTACATTAGTATAGGGTAGAAATTCATGCAATTGAGTTAAATTATGGAACCATGTGGTATTAAATTGATGATCATACCTATTCCCTAAGTGTGCATGCAACGTTTTTGATAATATCCCCCAGTGAATAAATAATGATCAAGTACTTAGTTTCCATGTGTCAAGATTTTGTCATGACTTTTAGGTTATGATATACCTACTTGATTAAGATGATTCCCATGCTAATCCTATGCATTTTGATTGCTTGTTGAGATGTTCATGAGATTAGAAGCATGAAATTATGCCATTTTTATATGCATTACTATCCATGTACAACGTTATGATGATCATGTGCTTCATGAAATTCCCAACTATGAAATTATGAATTTGTTGTTATTGGTCATGTGATCAAAAGTGTCAGGCTTTGTCAGTTTTGTTCTATCAAATCCTGGGGGTACTTGTACCCGAAAATTTAGCTGTGTGCCTAGAGCCATGTCATACTTTCACAATACTCTCAGTCAATCCATGTTCAGTAGAATTCAGTCAGTCATGTGACTCAAGAAATCTCAGTAACTCAGAAATATCAAAAATCTCAGTAATATTTCCGATAGTGAATGGAACTCAGTAAACTCAGTTCAGCTCAGCTAAACCATACCATCAGTATCAATTCAGTTCAGTTAATCATGTTCAGTGTCGATTCAGTTGAGAGTAGGATTCAACACCGAATGAACTCAAGGATGGGGTCTCACCTGAGTCAGAGGGTATGATCCTTAGTAGCAATCCTTGCATTCCAGAACTACGTAGCCATCGTAGGTAGAGATGCATCCTACGCGTTTAGGGGTTTATACATCTCATTTGAGTTTCCTATCAGGAGGGGTTGACGGAAGAGCTCCCTGTCAGCGAGGGTATACTCACAGCTTGTCCTTACCTGTGGCACAATATTGACACCCTTCCAACTGGGGTTATAAGTTGGACCCCACCAGTTCAGTTCTAGGGTATATCGGTTAGATTATTACCTTCCACAGTTACAGTTACAGTTACAGTTTCAGTTTCAGTCTCAGTCTCAGTCTCAGTAAACGAACTCAGATAGTTCTTCAGATTCAGGACTTTCAGATACAGTCAACCCTGAATAGTACAAAACTCATCTAGTTCCATCAAAATATAGATTGTCAGATACAGTCACTCAGTAGCAGCTATATCAGTTATCAGTAACTCATGTTATATAGATATGTTCAGATACACGACTGTCAGGTACAATCAATCAGATCAGTTCCTCATAATCAGAACTGTCAAATACAATCATTCCTTTATCATTAATATAACATCAGTCTCTCAGTATTCAATAGACTTGATTATCAATATTAGTAAACTCAGATATTAGTAAATCAGTACTCAGAATTCAGTGCCTAGTGTTAGTATGTCTCAGTTACAATTACGTATTCATGCATGTGTTCTCACGCTCATGTTAGTCAGTCAGTTAGTATTGTTCATGCATATGAACCCTTTGCATTCAGCCTACCTCACTTGCATACCAGTACATTCTAACGAACTAACGCATTTGCGCTATGGTTTTTTATTTTACGCCATAGGTTTAGGAGCACGAGATCCAGAGCGTCAGTAGCACTCTAGATTTTAGCAGATAGAGTTAGCAGTGAGTCCTCATCATTCGAGGATGATATTATTTGATTATGTTATTCTTTCATTACTTAATTAATTTATTAGTTGGAGTTAGTTTGGAACATGTCCCATCAACTCCTTATTTAGACAGTTAGAGGATTTTCAGACTATCATGTTTTAGACAGTTTACTATAGTTGTTTTGGGTATTTCATACCCCACCCAAATGTTATGTTTTTATCAGATTTGAACCTTATGGCCTTTCAGCCTTTATTTCCGCATTTGTATACATATATTATGCAGTGTACATGTACAGATATCAGTCATGAGTTAGCTTATGGTCCTTCGGGGTCATGAACACTGTGTAGCATTTTGGGTATCAAATTTGAGGCGTTACAATAGGTATTAGAGGGTGTTTAAAGTCGTTTAGTAGGGCAAAGGACCAAAAAGCCCTTTCCCCAATTAGGAAAAAAAGAAATCGAGCATTTTGTGGCCTTGGGTGTGGTATTGCCTCTATAACGGAGGCCTAAGGTCGTGTCACAGTTTTATCGCAATGTGCCCAAGGCGTGGTATGCCACTATCGTAGACCCTCACTGGTTCGAAGTCTCGAAATAACTTCGAATGCTTTTCGAAATTTCAAAACTCTTCCTAATGGCCCCATTTACATCCCTACTAATTACTTTAATGTCATATACATAGTAAAATTCAAGTAGGAGTATCTAAAAAAAGAAAAAAATGTAATTAAATGGTGTCTATTGCCCATCAGTTATGATTATAACTTCACGTGGACATGGTATTGATATTTGCCTTTTTTTAGATTCATACTTTTTCTTTAAAATTTAAATGGATTACCAAATACATTTTTTTAAAACTAGTATACATACCCGCGCGATGCGCGGAATTAAAAGATTTTAATAGTTTGAACATATCACATCATTTTGATTTTATTAAAATATAATTGTCATCTTACTTTTTAATTAAATGCATTTAATAATATACACTTAATAAAATATTAATACATATGCACAATCATCAAATAACATTTTGATACAATTAAATATTATAATTATGACATTTTTTTATACCACCATTTCAGAATATATCATGGTTCTAGCTATTCAAAATTTCATTACCAGTTTCTTCTCACTTTATTCAAATTGAATTACATCCACCTTGGAATGAAGTTCATTTTGTTGAAAATAAATAAGAATGTGTCAAATCTAAGAAAATTGTGTAACCATATGACACGGGTACTCGCTGTAAAGTAATGCTTTAATACTTTGAATTTGAATTGTTCAATCTTTAGTATCTTTAAATTCACTTCTATAATTGATTTCTAATCATTGTCATGTTTACTGGATGTTCTATTTCATCTATCTGGATTACAGTCTCCTAAAATTCACACAATTTTTCTTTTTAAAAATCTCATAATATTGCTCTACCACATATTATACATATTGTATTCACATTTTAAGTTGTCTGTCTTCTGTATTTACATGTCTATGTTTAGATAGGTCTTATACTTTTTATTTTATATTAACTCTGTCTTTGTGTTTTTTTATATTTACTGCTACTACGTTACCCATTACTTAATATTGTGAAATTAAAATATAACTTTAATTTAATTGTTACTTGATTTGATATTCTTATCTATTAATCTCTTTTAATATAAAATTCGTAAATATAAATTATTCATACACCTAAAGTTAGTTATCTTTAAAACATTATTCTACTGATTGAGATTATTTCATTAATTATATTTAACAATAATATTTTAAAGTATCATTTACTCATTTTATTTTCTAAAATAACAGAAATTATAAATAATGTTACATTATCATCCCAAGTTAGTTTTTAATCCATTTACATCACCCCTGAAGGCGAAGATCGTCCAGCCTCAAATAGTCTAGTAATTTCTTCTGCATTATTTTCAAAAGTTACTTTCTTATAAATTGTTATAATATTTTTATTATTTTATGATACATCATTTTTTTCATTTTGATATTTCAATATGTAAGCTTAAGTATTTCACTTATAATGCAAATAATGTTATATTTTATTTTAGGATATCGCTTTGGATAAATATAAATTTTTTTAAAAATAAAGGAGAAAAATCTTATAATTGCTAATAAAAGGGAGCTAAAGAAAACCATAATTCTTCTACTATAAAAAAGGAGAATTCAAAATCAAACAACTTATTTTTAATTTGAATTTAATAATATTTTAATTTTCAATTTAAATTTAATAATATTTATCATTGGGTGAAAATCATTTCCCCCCTCAACTTTACTTTAAAAATCAAACTTTCCTCTCAACTTTAAACAATAAGCATTCTCCCCCCTTTTTCCTACTTGTCTTTTTTAAATACCTATTTTACCCTTACACTATTAATCTTTATTTTTCTTTACCTCTTTAAAATTATTATATTTTTTATTTTTAATATATATAGTAAATTTTTGTAAATAAAAAGAAAATTATTTTCTAGACAAAAAACGTGAGAAACATATATTAAGTATATAAGTTAGTGATGTTCTAACTGAAATAAATGACCATGATATGTAAATTTATTTATTAATAATAATTAAAACAGTAATATCTATTTATACTAGTGAAATAACAAATAAAAATAATTTTATAAACATATTTTAACGCATGTAATACATAACATATAACAAAAATGGAGATATATTTTATACTAAATTAATTCAAAAGTTTACTTATATTATAAATATATACTCCCTCTGTTCACTTTTACTTGTTACTATTTCGCTTTTTGAAGTCAACTTGCATGAAATTTGACCAACATTTTAAGATGTATACTTTAATATTTAAATTTAAAATTTAGATGATCATAAAATATATGAAAAATGCTATAAGTTGCAATCCTTCTTCATATTAATAAAATGAAAAAATATATCTTAAAATATTTATCAAAATTTATGCAGGTTGACCTGAAAAAATAAAATGTGACAAGTAAAAAAGAATCTAGGGAGACCTATTACTAAACTCATTTTTGCTGATCTGGCCGTCAAGTATCAGAATATTTTTGTACTTCTTTTGAGGGAGACGAAAAATACTTGTGCGTTATCTCAATAAAATAACAATCATAAAAAATAACATTAGCTTTTGTGACAAGTTCATTAAAAAGATTATACTAAAAACTTTAAATAAAAATATATAAATACTTGACTAAAGTAAATAATGTATACCATAAGAAGATATTGCTAATGCCAAGGTTAAAATAGACATTGTCAAGATAAAAGGGGAGAGAATGCTTATTATTCAAAGTAAAAGGGGGAGTTTGATTTTTAAAGTAAGCTTGAGGGGGGAAATGATTTTCACCCTTTATCATTGGATATAACTTGAGATATTTTTAGTTTATATCTAAATTATCACTACTACTTCTACCAAGTATGTAGTAGTTCTTGTTTATTTATTTATTTATTAATTATTATTATTACTATTACTATTATTATTATTATTATTATTATTATTACTATTATTATTACTACTATTTTTAGTTTATATGTAAATTATCACTACTACTTCTACCAAGTATGTAGTAGTTCTTGTTTATTTATTTATTTATTAATTATTATTATTACTATTACTATTATTATTACTACTACTACTGCTGCTACTACTACTGCTTTTTTTTTTGGTTAATATTATTATTAATACTCCTACTACTCCTATTACTATTTTTATTACATGCATTGTCACTACTACCATTTAATTATTATTATTATTATTATTATTATTATTATTATTATTACAATAATAATAATAATTATAATAATAATAATAATAATAATTATGTACTATTACTACTAATTTTACTGCTATTATTTATCATTAATATTATTATTATTATATTTTTATTTTTATTTAATATTTACATAAACAATATTTAGATAGTTTTATCATATTTATTTAAATTTTTAAGGAGATAAACTTAAAAGAGTAAAAGTTCATTCAAAACTTTTTAACCATGAATTTTTATTTTTAAGCTAATGAAATCTTTTTTCAAATAAAGAATAATATATTTTCAAATTCAAATAATTTAAAATTATTAATATATTTATTTATTATTATTATTAGTAGTACTACTATTAATATTATTATTAATACTAATATTATTTTTTTGGTTAATATTATTATTAATACTACTACTATTCCTATTCCGTTTCTATTATATGTATTGTCACTACTACTATTTACTTATTTAATTATTATTATTATTATTATTATTATTATTATTATTATTATTATTGTTACGCACTACTACTACTAATTTTACTGCTATTATTTATTATTAATATTATTGTTATTATATTTTTAACTTTTATTTAATATTTACATAAATTATATTTAGATAGTTTTATAATATTTATTTGAATTTTTAAAGAGATAAATATGAAAGAGTAAAAGTTCATTCAAATGTTTATAACCATCAATTTCTATTTTTAAGCTAATGCAATCTTTTTTTCAAATAAAGAATAATATATTTTCAAATTCACATATTTAATAATAATTAAATAAGTAAATATTAGTAGCATACTATTTACTTATTTAATAATAATAATAATAATAATAATAATAATAATAATAATTATTATTATTATTATTATTGTTACACACTACTACTACTAATTTTACTGCTATTATTTATTATTACCACTACTACTTCTACCAAGTATGCAGTAGTTCTTGTTTGTTTATTTATTTATTTATTATTATTATTATTATTATTATTATTATTATTATTCCCCACTAAGTGAAAATATACTGTGTTTGTTGTTGTCATTGTTTTATTATTATTATTATTATTATTATTATTATTATTATTATTATTATTATTATTATTATTATTATTATTATTATTACAACTACTAGTACTACTACTACTACTTTTTTTTTTGGTTAATATTATTATTAATACTACTACTACTCCTATTACTGCTTTTATTATATGCATTGTCACTACTACTATTTACTTATTATTATTATTATTATTATTATTATTATTATTATTATTGTTTTTGTTTTTTTTTTGTTTTTGTTGTTATTATTATTATTATTATTATTACGCACTACTACTACTAATCTTACTGCTATTATTTATTATTAATATTAATATTATTATTGTATTTTTATTTTTATTTAATGTTTACATAAATTATATTTAAATAGTTATTTAATATTTATTTAAATTTTTAAAGAGATAAACATAAAAGAGTAAAAGTTCATTCAAAACTCTTTAACTATGAGTTTCTATTTTTAAGCTAATGAATTTTTTTTCAAATAAAGAATAATATATTTTCAAATTCAAATATTTTAAATTTCTTAATATATTATTTTATTTATTTATTTATTTATTTATTTATTTTTTATTATTATTATTATTACTACGGAAAAGGTACAAATATACTGCTGAACTTTGATAAATGGTACATATATACTCGCCGTCATACTTTTGGTATAAATATACCCCAGCCGTTAGTGATTTGGTACAAATATACCCTCCTAACTAACAGCGTGCCACGTGTCACGATCCTAGTCATTTACCTATTTTTATACGGAAAAGGTACAAATATACCCCTGAACTTTGATAGATGATACATATATACCCTCCGTCATACTTTAGGTACAAATATACCTTTGCCGTTAATGATTTGGTACATATAGGCCCTCCTAACTAACGGCGTGCCACGTGTCATGATCCTAGCTATTTACCCATTTTTATTTATTTTACCCTCAAATAATTAATCCACTCTAATTAAAAATCCGCTACCCGACCCATTACATTCCAACCCGACCCGATCCAAATTGAAGCTTCTGAGAGGTGTTTATGCCAAAAACTTCTGAGACTTAGAATTGAACGAAGGCTTGATGCAAATGGCAGCGACGAACCAGATCTGAAGGCATTTTAATCCTACAAACACGTCTCTTACCATTAAACCGATATCCCTAACAAATTTCGACCATCCTTTGCATAAAATCATCCGCATTTTCCTCCTGATGCAACAGACATTCTACTTATTTCCATTAGAATCTTGAAGTTCAATTACACCTGAAGTCTTTGGCATATACTCTCGCACAAAGTCAACTAATATAATTTGCAAATTGTGATGAGTTTTGAAGTATGCATCAAGAAGAATGAAAGATTGATATGCATGAGTATAAATATATTGACATACAGAATAGTTTACAGAGGAAAAAAATTGACACATTCAATTTAACCTCTCCAGAATCTGATTCCTTACTACATTATAACCTCCAAGGGTCATCATGAAGTAAAAATTTTCTTGTGTAAATATTTTGGCAGCATTAGTTGCCTTGTTTGCTTCTGCAGCTCTTAGAATCTTTAGGCGTACACGCGTGAAGCTCTAGTTTGGATCGGGTTGGATTGGGATGGAATGGGTCGGGAAATGAATTTTTAATTAGGATGGATTAGTTATTTGGGAATAAAATACATAAAAATGGATAAATTGCTAGGATCGCGACACATGACACGTCGTTAATGAGAAGGTATATATGTACCAAATTATTAACGGCGGGGGTATATTTGTACCTAAAGTATAACGGAGGGTATATATATACCATTTATCAAAGTTCGAGAGTATATTTGTACCTTTTCTGTAAATAAAAATGGATAAATTGCTAGGATCGCGACACATGGTACGCCGTTAATGAGAAGAGTATATATGTACCAAATCATTAACGGCGGGGGTATATTTATACCTAAAGTATAATGGAGGGTATATAAGTACCATTTATCAAAGTTCGAGGATATATTTGTACCTTTTTCGTTATTACTATTGCTATTGCTACTGCTACTACTACTTTTTTTGGTTAATATTATTATTAATACTACTACTACTCCTATTACCGTTGCTATTATATGTATGTCACTACTACTATTTACTTATTTAATTATTATTATTTTTATTATTATTATTATTGTTGTTGTTGTTGTTGTTACGCACTACTACTACTAATTTTATTGCTATTATTTATTATTAATATTATTATTATTATATTTTTAACTTTGATTTAATATTTATATAAATTATATTTAGATAGTTATATAATATTCATTTGAATTTTTATAGAGATAAACATGAAAGAATAAAGGTTCATTCAAAACTCTTTAACCATGAATTTCTATTTTTAACCTAATGAAATCTTATTTTCAAATAAAGAATAATATATTTTCAATTTCAAATATTTTAAATTTTTTAATACATTATTATTACAACATTATTAAGTTATGTACTAAAAATTACTACGTGGCATTTTAATATCTTGCTACGTGACTTCTTGTCTTACTTTTAGTTTTGCTTTTATATATATATATATATATATATATATATATATATATATATATATAAAATCGTTAAATTAATTATATACATATACTTTTATTTATAAAAGAGAGTTTTGTTAGCCACATCTCTTTCAGTAGCTTTATCATATATGCTGTGAAGTGGAAACAAGGAAATGAATTACTCATATTTACACATAAACTTAGTGATTGAAAATTCATAGGCATCAACACCACACAACACAACATTATACTGTAGATGATTTTGATTTATGTTTTTGTTTTAGAAAGATTTTGATGGTTTAATTTACTGAAATTCCATTCACAAAGTTAAAAAAAAGAGAGATTCTATCTCCACCACCAAGATGGAGAATAATCTTTTAACATTTCTTATGTATTCATTGTGTGATAATTTGTGTGACATAGTTTGAATTAGCTGGGAGTTTTAAGAAAGAAATGAAGGCGTTTGAAATTTATGGATGGTCTTAATTAATGGACTATATAAAACTTTTGAAACTTACGGACCTAGACATGTCATTATGATATATGTGTAATTAATTATATCATTTTCTAATTATTAGAAAGTGTAAAATTACTCTTGTTTAAATTCAAAGATGTGTATATGATTCTTTTGACAACATATTAAAAAGAAAAGTGTATCACATAAACTAGATCGAAAAGAGTATATGAAAGATGAGATGTAAAGTGAAGTACAATTTAATGCACCCCAAGCATATATATGGATGTGCACATTCTTGAGGTAAAATAACACACTTCCGTTTTGACGAAAGAATCACATCCAACCACAAGGGTTGGTGTGGTGGTTCAGCACCTTACCCCTTAAGCAAAAGGTTGGGGGGTTCGATCCCCACCTCTGGTAAATGGAAAAAACTCTGTGGCTAGTTCCCTACCGCTTAGTGCGCTGACACTAGGAACGGAGGATTAGTCTCACGGCTGCCGGCTGTTTGGGAAACCAAAAAAAAAAGAAAAGAAAGAATCACATCCATGTAATTCCATAGTTTCTCTAATTCCCTAGTCATGTTATGATTTTCCTGCCTTCAAAGAAAAAGGCACTTCCCTTTTGGATCGATTGTACTGAGGAGGGATGTGAACCCCTAACAATGTGTGACTCGTAGTCACATGTTTTAATCCTCTGAACGACAAACTCCACTCTATCTCTAATGAACTTGTTCCTGAAATACCCTAAAAACATTTCTTCTCTTCCACCATTTGACTGCTTACAAAATTGTGTACCCATCATGTTAAATTCGCCTCTATCATGCATGAAAGGGCAGTTAATTACTTCATACACTTGAGGATCCATGCAAAAAAGAATGTCAACATTTTTGCGTATGTAGTCAAAGGAAATATCGACATCAACATATTTGTCTAGGTGGCATGCCAAGTAAGCATCCACGTAGATCGTACACACTTCCACGTGCCATGCACGACATTAGCTAAAATTTGTTTTGATATAAGGAATAAAAATAATAATCTCGAAATATAAAGTAATATTATTTTATTTCGTGAGGGATGGCCTTGGCTCAGCGGTAAGCTTGCTTACCGTGGTGTGCCAGGGTTGGGGGTTCGAAACGCCCCTCCAGCGAAGCTGGGGTGAGAGCGCGTAGGTCAGGCCCGGAGTGGTCCCCCCTCCCCGACACCTACGGAGTAGGTATGAACCGGGTCGTCCCTTTTCCCTTTATTATTTTATTTCGTATTTGATTAAATCTTTTTATTTCATTGTAAGTAATATATATTATCAAGATAAAAAATGTTCTTTCCAAGTCCTTTAGTAAGAAGGTTGAGATTAAAACTAAAAATACAAAAATTTATACAGATTTATCAATAAAACCAAACAGATATTTTATATCATCCACGTATATTCCATCTATATGTTCAAATCCTTTTCATATATGTTTTTTGTTGAGAGATTTGATAGTTTAATTACCCACCTGTCTCCACCTCCAAAAGTTGAGAGAGATAGAAATTAAACATAGGAGATTCCATTATTCCACCAAGATATATATATATAATATGTAATCTTTTAACACTCTTCACATACAAATAAAATGACATGTGTAAAGTGAATTTTGGAACCAAGCTTATGGTTGTGCACATTCTTGAGGCAACATAACACACTTCCTAACGTGTCTAAATGAGTCCACACTTTGGCTCTTGCCTATATATAACCATATGGTTTCTTCACCTATATTCAAACCACAAAAACCATATATTCTTGATCATATCATATCAAAGAGATATATAAAACATACAATAAATCATATATATTTCAAGAATATATATACACAATGTCAGGCATTTTCAAGATCACAAGATTCCAGAAGAGAAGGTCGTGTTCAGATGGAGATGATGATGATAGAGATTATGATTATGCTCCCGCAACATCCTTAGAAGGCGATGACGATGATGCAGACTATGATTATGCTCCTGCTGCATGAATTTATTGGAGATTTTTGGCAATTAATGATGTACTTAGAGTAGATATGTGATGTGTTTGATCGAAGTCACTGTGTTTAATTCAGATAAATGAAGGAGGAGGAGGAGGAGCTTTTTTCTGAATTAGTCCTAGTCTTTTTTATTTGTGATATAATTACTAGGAGTGTATATGTTTATATACAATATTTGGATCTTTTAGTTTAGCTGAGGTCTACATGAAGGTATTAGGGTTTCTGATATCACTAGCTAGCTTATTATAATTTTTAGATGAATCTTTTATATGTGACAACGTTTGAGTGGCCTATAATTAATCGATGAGCAAAATAATAGCTTGTTCTATATTCCACATATTATTTATCTCTCAGTTAGTCTATTGTAAATCGTTGAGCTAGGCTTGTTTATATATAGTGTGCATGTGGATTTTTGAAAGAAATTATTATCACAATTCACAAGTGATCAAATTTAATCTCTGGCATATTATCAAAATTAAATTCTTACTTTAGTGCTCAATATCACTATTTCCGGAGTCATTTTATACTTTAATTCATGCTTTTTAATTATTGATTTTACCTATTTTACAGTGCATTTCTTACAAGTTATTATTTCATTACAACCTAATCGTCTAGTCAATTTTCAACCCCACATAACAAATTCAAATTGTATCGTTGTTAAACAAGTATTTCTTTAATTTACCTCTTGTTCTTTCAGTGAGCTTACTTGCCTCAAATTTGTATTTTTTATTATGGCAATTAATTCCAGGAGCATCACAAATAACATTAAGTTCTTACATCAATCTTATGGTGGCCAATATGTTATAGTTAAATTTATTTTACTTGGTCAAGGACATGCCTGCATTATTTATTTGGGTCATTAGAGTAAATTACTAGCAGTTGAATATTGTAAGATTAGAAAGTAAAAACAAGTGAAACAAGTAGGATAGTGAAGCACATGAAGCCTCAAACTTAGCTTTTTTTTTTTTGCTTTCTATTTTCCCCAAAAGTTGTGCATCTTGCAAACTATTATGAATATCCTGTTTTAGATCCAATTCCAAATGAATGTGAAGAGATAAATGTCAGTACCTTAGTTACAATTTATTTGTCCTATTTTCTTTTAATTCGTTTTAAAAAAATAACTCTTTTCTTTGTTAGTGATTTTTTAATTTTAATTTTTCGCATGACATATTTTAAATTACAAGATTAAATGATATTTGAATACATTTGACATATCTTTAATTTAAGATCATAAAATTTAAAAATTTCTTTATTTTCTTAAATTTTATACACATCAAAAATAGAACAAACAAATTAAAATGGGCAGAAAGTATTATGCATGGAAGACGTATAGTAAACAATGTCGACATCTTCTTCCAATGCATTTGTCGTCAAAGGACACATTAACATCACAATATATTTAACAATCAACATATATTTTGTTCTCTGCAAGTGTATGTAACCCTGTCCATATGAAGTGGTGGACTCAGGATTTCAGGGTGTGGGTGTTCAGAATGTTCGAATATATATATCGATATTCAAAGTTTTAAGATTTCATGTGAAAATTAAAGCATCCAGCTATCTTTTTAATTTAATGGGTATTTTCTCCATCATATACCAATTTTTATATGTTGGGTACGATGTAGTTTTTATGATTGACAAACTGACAAAGTGATATGAAACATGTCAGTCAAACTGGTTCACAGACACACTGTCTCATGTAGCTGAAACTTGTAGCAAAATCATCGATGATTAAAGACAAGTGTGCAAAAATCAAGGAAGGATTAGATGGGTGATTAATTCAGATAAACTCAAGGAAATAAACATGTGCCGATTTAAAGAGTTGGAGTTTGACTACCACACTAAGGAGACAAGAGTTGGAATTGAAGAAGGAGTCTCACTTGACGTAGAATTCTATGCAATGAGAGTTCTGATTAAAAGAGGAGTTTGAAATAAAGAATGACTTTTTGGAGAGCTGTGCTTAAATAGAAGATATATTATTCAAAATAACTTGCGCACTTACAGAGTGAGAAAAGGCTAAACACGAGCGAATTGAGAAAGTTTATAATTGAGAGAATTCTGACTGAAGATTCAAGTGCTGCCAGAACAAAGGAACAAATTGACGAACTTGTTTCACAGGATTAAGATTTACAGTTCATGAGTCAGTTTAAATGTATTGTTCTTATTGAGTTGTAATTTATTTCTTTACTAGATTGATTATTTAGGAACAATACCGAGTTGAGTTAACTTCAAGTTTGGGATAACTCGAACTGGGTTCAACAGTCAAGGGTGATTGTTGAGTTATAGGCATTAGAGTTTATGATTCCTAATTATTGAGTTATAGGAATTAGAGCTTATGATTCCTAGTTATTGAGGTATAGGAATTAGAGTTTATAATTTCTAGTTATTGGTTACAAGAGTTTTGTAATCAGTCATTGTTGAGGATCATAGTTATTTAGTGAAGTTGAGGTTAAATCCTGTAGAGGTACAGGTCGTGGTTTTTTACACCTTTTTGAGTCAGGTGTTTTCAACAAAAAAATCATTGTGTTCTTTACTTCCTGTTTTACTGCTTTCTTGGAACACGTCAGACAATCAGTTCCATCCATAAGCAACTCTTACGTTAAAGCCACTGGTCAGTAGGACGCGTACTCTAACAAGTGGTATCATAGAAGGTTATCTTAAAAAGGGTTAGCACCTAAGACAAAGATCAATATGATAAATTCCGCACCATCTACTGGTCACAGTGAAGGTAAATCAAACTATTAGACCTCTACTCTTTGATGGGTCTCACTTCATTTAGTGGAAAGCTAGGATGAAAATGTTTCTTCAAAGTGTAGATTATGAATTATGGGACAGAATTACTGATGGACCAACAATTTTCATGAAGACAGTGGATAAAGAACAAGTGAAAAAGGTAAGGAGTGAATTCACCCCAAAAGATCTTGTTGCACTTCAAAAGAATGCAAAAGACAAAAACATTCTTTTTTGTGGTCTTGGTCCAGCCGAGTACAATAGAGTGTCTAATTGCAACACTGCTAAATAAGTTTGGGATGCATTGGTGAATACACATGAAGGCACTAGACAAGTGAGAAAATTCAAAATTACATTACTTTTCACTGAATATGAGGCTTTCGAAATGGAGAAAAATGAGTCACTACAAAAAATGATAACTAGGTTAACTTTGTTGGTAAATGAGTTATCATCTTTAGGAAAGGTTTTATCTACTGAGGAACAGTTAGAGAAGGTCTTGAGAGTCCTACCAAAGTCTAAGTGGAATGTCAAAGTTACAGTCATAAGAGAAGCTAAGGATCTCACAAGAATGTCCCTTGATGAGTTAGTTAGTAATTTGAAGACCTATGAGATGGACATGGAAGATCCAAATAGGGCATCTGAAAGTGATGAATCAGATAATGAAAAAGATAATGAAACTGCTCTCATGTCCATTGGAGATTCAGACATGGAAGAAGATGATGGAAACTCTGAGGTAAGTATTCTTGAACTCAAAGAGAAGTTGCATTTATTTTTTAAAAAGGAACTTGTTTCCTTAATGAGTACTCTAATTGATGATTTCCAAGAATTAACTTCTGATAGGGATGAGTTATTCAACAATCTTGTACGTCTCACGTTTAATTTTATTGATCTAGAAAATTGTAAGAACACTGTTAAAAAGGAAAACTGCACTCTTAAGGAATAGGTTAGTAGACTTGATTCATCAAACCTGACCCTCAAATCTAAAGTTCTAAAACTGTCTCTTTCTGAAAAAGAAAAAAAGGTCAAGAGTGAGGAACAAGAAAAGATTGAGTCATAATTGACTAAGATTAAACATGAATACTTTTGTGAAAGATAAAAGATTAGTCAACTAAGTCAAGAAGTTTCTAAATTGAAACTTAATCTTGAAAGAATTAATAGATGGACACATTCTTCAAGACTTGTTCATAAGCTAGGTCAAAGAACTCACAATGAAAAGGTTGGTTTGGGCTTTTGTAAAAGTTCTAATGCTATTAAAGATCTGTGTTATATTTGTGGTAACCTGGGACATTCAACCACTAAATATCCAGTAGCAGCAAAAAGCAAATCAAGAAGCATAAGCCTAGCAAAAGAATCTGGTTCTATGTTAGCACAAGCTAACATGAAAGTCGAAACTGGTCAGAGAAATAGGTCACTAACCTATTGCCTCGATGGGCTACAAGGAACCTCATACATCACTTTTCTCATAAGAAAGGACCCAAGCTTGTATGGATTCCTAAAGTTTATCCCTAGTTTGTTTTGCAGGTAAGAATGAAATGAGGTAGCAAAATTAGTACAAGGATAGAGCTAGCTCAAGGAATAAGACTGGAAGCAAATAAAGTTCCTTTCACTTACCACATTTAAAGGGGAATGGATATTCTGGAGATGGTAAAAAGAGCAACATTACTAGATTTGAAAAGATTGGGAGAATTAAAACCAAAGCTTTTTTAAAGATGGTTATATTTGGAGTGCTCATGTAAGGGGAAACAAGGGAGATCTTTTTTTTTTAAAAAAAAAAGAGGATGAAAGTAAAACTGATGAGCATGCACAGGAACATGTTGTACCACCTGGTTCAACTGTACAGACTAAGGGCATATTGACAGAGGGAACAACAAATCAAGAAATTGATGCATCAAGAACACCAACACAAGTTGCTGATAATTTTGTTAGTAGTTCAAAAGAATTGGTGTTGTCACAAGAATTTTTAGATATGTCATAGGAATCAACGGCTTGAGACTATAGTATTCAAAGGAAAATAATTCACTCTTGAGGCCTATAAAAATATTGACTATGTGGGTTACTTAATTGACTGGAGAAGCACCACCAAAGGCACTAAGTAGAGAACATTTTGAAAGGAATAGGTTAGACTTGGGGATGATTAAAATTGCATGAACCTCCCTCAATGATTGACTAGAATAACCATTTTTCCTTTTAATCTTATTAACTAAAATGTTATTCAATTCAGTCTTTCACATTTAGTTGTGTGTCCCAATTTCAGATTTTTGACTTTTCTAACCTAATTTTGTATTAAATTGTGCAGAAAAATAGGTACAAGAAAGCAATTGTGACCACAAAGTTCTTCTTACAGGTATGCTCTACACTGACATAAGTATAGGCTGTCTAAGTTGAAACAGTTGAGCACACTTGTTCCATTCCTCACACTTTATCCTTCCTTTGTCCTATGATGTTGACAAATTGGTTGACCAAATTTTCTTTGACTCTCTCCAAATGGTTGTGCACAAATGTGTTAATTCTATACTAGAAATTCCTTCTTCTCTCTCAACCAAAAAATCAATTTTTGTATCATGAATTTGCCAAACCTAATCATCAATCACATGCAGCATATGTCTCTGAAGAATGAAAAGGAATATGCTCTCCCTTTTAGTTCCTAATTGGCTATTTTTTTGGAGGACTTCTCAGTCCTAGTTCAAGTTTAACTTATAAAACAACAATGGATGTTCTTGAACAGATGAATTATGTTGCCCTACCTATTTCAATAAGGAGGGCTAACACTCATTTGAAATAATTAATAATAAAGAAATAATTTAGCTGAGAAAAAAAAATTTGAACTAGAAGCTGCACAAGACAGTCATGAAGTGGAATAAGAGGTCCTTAAGGCTAGGATCATAACTTTGAATCTTGGCCTTGATTGATAGAGGGATGAAAATATTGAAGTTATTTGTTAATTGACACAGTTGATAACACTTGTTCCACCTTCCTCATCAGCTCCTTACTATTCGTATCCTTATCCATGTCCCATTTTTATATCATATTTTTTTATTAATGCTTAGTTATTTTGCTTTGTTCAGTACTAGCTTAGGTTTAATGTTGAACATGCTCTGGAAGTTAAATGGAATGGTTATCTTTACTAAATTGACTTATAGTTTTGCTCTCTTTAACATATTACTATGTTGGCTAAAGTCTTTGTCTGATTGTTTTGGTGATAGCTCCAGTGACCATGAATTGCATAACAAATCACTTTGGCTAGTATATTATTGCATTGAAATGGTTTTTTGATGATGCCAAAAGAGGGAAGATAAGAGGGGTGTGCAATGTTTATAACCCATTGACTAACTTGTTTTATTCTAGTGTTTTATACTTTAGTGCCTACAGGTGAAGATGTTTGAATGCACAAAGACAAGAGGTTTGTCATCATAAAAAAAGGGGAATTTGTTGGGTACGATGTAGTTTTGATGATTGACAAACTGAAAAAGTGATATGAAACATGTCAGTCAAGATGGTTCACAGACACACTATCTCATGTAGCTGAAACTTGTAGCAAAATCATCGATGATTAAAGACAAGCGTGCAAAAATCAAGGAAGGACCAGATGAGTGATTAATTTAGAGGAACTCAAGAAAATAAACATTTGTTAATTTAAAGAGTTGGAGTTTGACTACAAAACTAAGGAGACAAGAGTTGGAATTGAAGAAGGAGTCTCACTTGACGTAGAATTCTGTGCAATGAGTGTTCTGATTAAATGAGGAGTTTGAAATAAAGAATGACTCTTTGGATAGTTGTGCTTAAATACAAAATGTATTATTCAGAATACCTTGTGCACTTACAGAGTGAGAAAAGGCTAAACACGAGCGAATTGAGAAAGTTTATAATTGAGAGAATTCTGACTGAAGATTTAAGTGCTGCTAGAACAAAGGAACAAATTGACGAACTTGTTTCACAGGATTAAGATTTACAGTTCATGAGTCAGTTTAAATGTATTGTTCTTATTGAGTTGTAATTTATTGCTTTACTAGATTGATTATTTAGGAACAATACCGAGTTGAGTTAACTTCAAGTTTGGGATAACTCGAAGTGGGTTCAACAGTCAAGGATGATTGTTGAGTTATAGGCATTAGAGTTTATGATTCCTAGTTGTTGAGTTATAGGAATTAGAGTTTATGATTCCTAGTTATTGAGGTATAGGAATTAGAGCTTATAATTTCTAGTTGTTGGTTACACGAGTTTTGTAATCAGTCGTTGTTGAGGCTCAGGGTTATTTAGTAAAGTTGGGGTTAAATCCTATAGAGGTATAGGTCATGTTTTTTTACACCTTTTTGAGTCGGGTGTTTTCCACGTAAAAGTCATTGTGTTCTTTACTTCTTGTTTTACTGCTTCCTCGGAACATGTCAGGCAACCATTCCATCCACAGACAATTTTTACGTTAAAGTCACTGGCTAGTAGGGCGCGTACTCTAACATTATACATTTGTTATATAATTATACCTAATTTGTGTCAGGTTTAACGGGAGCCTAAACACCACAAAATACCACCTAGGTCATCCCCTGTCTATGTGGCATGCCAACTAAGCATCCACGTAGATAAAACACACTTCCGCATGCCATGCACACATCTCCACTAGCTAAATTTTATTTTGGATCCTTCAACTCACCTTCAAAAAGTTAGCGAGAGATATAGAACTTAAACATAGAGATATTCTATTTCCACCATGATGGAGAATATGTAACCTTTTAACACTCATCAAATACAAATAAAATGACATGTGAAAAGCCAATTTTTACACCCAAGATTATGGCTGTGCACATTCTTGAGGTAACATAACACACTTTCTAACGTGTCTAAATGAGTCTAATAGTTGGCTCTTACCTATATATTAGCAAATGGTTTTCACCTATCATACACACCACAAAAATCATAAATCTTCACCATCTTATCAAAACAGTTACAAGTACATATATCAATTATCTAGCTCACATTTCTTTTGTTTTTGTTAGTAAAGGATTGCACTAAAAATAAAACCCATTTAGAGGGAGTACATAATTAGTCAGGATTCATAACAAAAGCCTTTAGGGCATTCCCCTCAGTAGAGTTTGGAGTTAGACTAATTCTCCTAATAAAATGAGTTCCCGAGATGTCTGCCCATAGCATGTGTTGTGCACACATTGGTGGAACTTTAAAAATTTTTGTGCCCAGCTCTACTTCTAAAATAGCTCCTTTTATAGCCAAGGCATCACCTACCCCATTCTGCTCTCTAAAATAGTAGACCACCGACGGTCTTTCGATTCTTCTGAGTCTTAACCTACATTCATAAATGATTGAATCATAATATAAGTTGCTCGAGTAAAGGATACAGATAACTTTGGTGGAGTCAATATTGATCTCCACTGGTAGCAAGTTTCATTCCTCAACTAGTTTGATGCCTTCAAGGTCCAATATCCCCATCTGATTATTGGTGGCCCATTGGAAGCTTTTGATGAAACCTCCAATCCCCCCTTTCTCGGGTTTCCCAAGACAAGAACCATCAGTGTTTAAGTTGTAATGGTTACTAGGTAGAGGAGACCAGCAAACAGAGATATCATTAGTGAAAGCAGTTGTACTAGGTCTTTTTATTAATAGAGTATAGTCGATAGCCTCAGCATGGGTCAATGGGAAGGAAGTCTTATCCTTCTTCTTATCAAAAGAGTTATGGTTCCTATTTTTCCAAATTGACTAAAGCGTGAAAGGGATCATGGTATGCCAATCTAGTTAGGAATCCCATACTTTTTATTTAGGAGATAATTTCAGAAATTATGAGTGATGGGTCACTCAAAAAAAATGCGAGTGATTTCCTCCATCGGATAGTTAAAAATGTTACAATTGATGGTGATATGGATACCTATTCTATGAAGAGTAGCTTTAGTTGGCAACTTATTGTGTTGGGCTTTCCAAAGGAAGGACTTGATTTTAGGGGGACACGGAGTTTTCCAAATCCAAACAAAATTGTTTGGCATAGAGTTCCTAGGAAGTTTATGGAGATCAGAGATGATATTGTGAACAATACTACTAGAGTACATGCCATTGCTAGTATCATCTCATCCTTCTGAATATTGGGGTTATTGTGGAAGAAATTTTGAATGCCATAGATAATATTAGAGGGGAGTTGGAAAGAAAGGTTGGAGAAATCCCAAACACCTTCTATCCAAACCTCGAAGACCTTTTTCCTAGACTGTTCTAAGTCAAGGAGGCCAACAATTAAATTCCTGAGAGGAACAGAGTTAGGGATCCATCTGTCATACCAAAAAATGATGTTATCCCCTTTGTGCACTAACCAATGGACTCCCTAAAGGTAGTTCCTCCAGCCTTTGGTGATATTCTTTTAGGTCCAACAGGCTGTAGGGCTGGAAACAGGTTGGAAGTTGCCATGTTTTGCCTTGAGGATCTTGTTCTAGAGACAATCATTGTTTTGAGAGAATCTCCAAGACAACCCAGTGAGCATAGTGCCATTCTTGCAATTGGATTTTTGGAGCCCTAAACCCCCATTTTTATGGCTAGCTATGGTGTCCCAACCAACCATGTGCATCTTCCTCCTATCAAAGGATTGATCCCCAAATAAAGTTTCTTTAAACCCTATCTATTAAGGAGAGAATTCTGCTGGGAATAGAAATGTACTACATAGCATGTGTTGGGATACTACTGAGAGAAGATTTAGCTAGGGTTGTTCTACCAGTAAGGTTCAAGAACTTAGTTTTCCATCCAACCATCTTGTTACTCATATTGGTAATAAGAAAATAGAAATTATTATTGCATGGGGTGGAGTAGAAAATTAGGAAGCCAAGATACTTCCCAAAGGACTCTCTAGCCTGGATGGAGAGAAAGCTAACCATTTGATCTTTGATCTAAGTGTTGCAGTTCCTAGAGAAGACTACTTTAGATTTTGTAGGATTGATCTTTTGGCCAGAGTGGAGGATGAAAGCATTAAGAACCTTTGTGATAGTGGCAGCACTATCAGAATTGGTTTGAGAGAAAAGAGTGAGGTTATCAGCAAAGAAGAGGCGAGAAAGATTTAGACCACCCCTACTGATTGAGATAAGAAGACAATTGAGAGTATCAACTTCATAGTCAATCCTTCTAGAAAGGAGCTCCATGCATATTATGAAAATGTATGGAGAGATAGGATTCCCCTGTCTTATTCTCCTGGTAGGGGAGAAAAAATCAGTGCTCTCTCCATTGACAAGGATGGAAATAGAAGAAGAGAAGATGGAAAACATAATAAGGAAAGAGAGTTTGGGAGGGATGTTGAAAAAGTGAAGGTCTTGTCTTATAAAGGTCCATTCTAGCCTATCAAACGCTTTTTCCAAGTCAATATTTAAGACCATATTGCCCTTCTTCCCTTTCATTTTTTGGAAGTTGGTGATAACTTCTTGAAGAATAATGGCATTGTCAGAGATTCTTCTTCTAGAAAACAAGCTGCTTGGGCTATGGCTAATAATATTGGCAAGGAAGGGCCTTAATCTTCTAGCAATGATCTTATATTGGGTGTTGCATAACCCAATAGGTCTGAAATTCCTAAGATTGCTAGCATTATGACATTTATGAATAAGGAAAAAATAGGTTGAATTAACCATGGGTTCCACGTGGCCAGAAGTGAAGGTATTGATACAGAATTGGGTAACATCCTGTCCCAGGGTGTCCTAATACCTTTGGTAAAAGAATGGGTGAAGACCATCTGGTCTTGGAGCATTGTAGGGTTTGAAAGAAAAGATAATATTTTTAATTTCCTAGGAAGAGGGAATACTATCTAGAAGTTCATGATCAAACCTACTAATAGATCCCCTTGACGAGGTGTTCCTTTGGAGAGCCATATGGAAAAGGGTGTGATCAGTGCTGAAAAACTTTATATAGAAGGTAAGGATATGATCTTTGATCTCTATGGGGGTGGGGTGGGGGTAATCCAGTTATCACAGTCATCCTGAATAGCATTAATACTATTCCTTCTTCTTTTATTTAGAGTAGAAGTATGAAAGAATCTAATATTTGCATCACCATCTGCTAACCAGTTTATCCTAGACTTGAGTATCCAAAACTCATGTTCCTGTCTAAGAATTGTACTGAAGTCTTTGGTGAGGCTTTTTTCGATATCTTGAAGGAAGTAACTAGAGTGGTAGCACTTAGATTTATGAATACCAACCAATATAGCTAAAATATTTCTCCTTCGGTAGAAGATATTACCAATGACTTTCTTATTCCAAGATTTAACAGTGTTTTTAAATTGAGGGATAGCTATAAAGAGAGGGGTTCCAGAGACAAAGGTGTCTTGGACAATCTGGGTTAAGGTGGGGTGGGAAAACCACATGAACTCTAATCTAAAAGTTTTTTATTAAATAGAGTGGGTCCTTTAATAGTGGCCTCAGGGTAGAGATGGATGAAGGCCTCATAGGCTAAGCATCTATCAAGTTTCTCAAGAATGAGGCATTTCCTATTCCTGTATCTCTTGTTAGTCCATGTGTATTTACAACCTTTGAAACCTAAATCAATGAGATTACTGCGGTTCAAGCAGTCAGAAAAAGAGGTGGCTCTAGTTATATTAATACTGTTGCCACCAATTTTTTCAGAGGCTTTAAGGACTTCATTAAAGTCCCCACCTATAAACTAGGGGGAGTCACCAATGGACTCAGAGAACTCAACCAGACTGACCCAGAGATTCAGTCTAGTGTTATAATCATTATTAGTATATATGGTAGTATAAAAATAAGAGGAAGGGTACTTTTACAGCCACATGGATGCCTTGAGGGAGAATAACAATGTCTTGGATGCTAAGGGATAAGCAATCCCACATTATAACAATACCCCCTAAGTTACCCAAAGCTGGGAATTAGATTTGGACATTGAAACCTAGAGTCTCAACAATGGCCTTATGGTCAGTCATTTTGGTTTCTAGCAAAACAAGAATGTAGGGCTTGTGGATGTTAATCATTGATTGACAGTGTCTTTTAAACTTTGGGTTATTGTCCCCTCTAACATTCCATATTATTAAGGTTACTATTGGAGAAGTGTTAGGGTATTATGTTGTCTCCATGATTCCATTCTCCCTGTCCAGAAAGTTTGGGAGCACCCTCGATTCCTTCATCTTTTTGGAAGTTGGAGCTATTTTGGAGGAGTAGAAAATGTCTAGCCCTGGTATTTTTATCTCTAAGTCAAAATTGGTTAGCTTTGGAGGAAGTAGTACAATCAGAAGCTCACTGATAAGGTCCTCGAAGGTTTGAGTGATGGGTCTTATTAGAAACACCACTTCTGCCTTTGGCACATTTAGAGAAGACAACAACTTTTCCATTTCTCTTTTGTTCTCTTAAGAGGGGAGAAGAATTGGAACTAGAGGGTGAGTATGAGTCTTCTATTGAAATAGATGTCTCATCTGTCGCAACAGATGATTGATCTGTTTAAATCGATGGCTCTTATGTTTCATTCATGTTCACGTGCTATCTATTATTGAAAAAGCATCACAATAGTAGTTACTCAGATAACAAATTCAACTAAAAATCATAATTTGACTTACCAAAGCCTCCTATGAAATAATGTCAAAGTGAAAAGTGATGTACGAAATAAAATTTGACCTAAGAAATTGGTCAAATAACAACATAGCGGTAACAACAACAATGATCAACAAGAAAAAGATAAAGATGATAATGAAGTAAAAGATGATGATAATGAAGCAGAAGATGATGAATAAAGCAGCAACAACAATGAATAACAAAAATCGCTAAGAGAGAGAAAACAACAATGGATGAGAAGAGAGAGAAACATGTCTTTTCCCTTCGTTTTCCATTATATTATGCAAATATTTGGATCAAAGTATGAATTTAAAAACTTATGGGATATTCTCAAACTTACCCAATTTTCTTAATCCATAATAAAATAATTGTCACCTCCACTTAATTATTAAGACTTGTGTCACCTACCCCTTATTTCCAAACTCTTTTGTCACTTTTAGCTCAAAGCCCCGAGAAATAAATAAGTAAATAAAAGAAACTTTGAAAAGTACATATCAAATAAAACAATTCAAGCTTTTGGTGTAATTAGATTAATCTTCAATGATTAATATATTATGTGTAATTTTTATTTTTTAAAAGAATTAGGATAAAACTTTAGTTAAATAAGTTTGATAAGTTAAATAGATCTATTTATAAAAAAAAAAGGAAGAAATTTTAATGACATGACATTCCAAGTAGGAGAGAGAAGGTTTTTGAGGTGTTATGTATATTTTAAGAAAAATAGAAAGAATTGGATGATATTCTTATCCTAAATGAAACAAAAATGATATTTGTAGGCAATTTTCCAAACATGGATAACTATCTAGGGAATTTACTTGATGTTTTGTTATTCTTATTACATATTAGTATTACATTGAGCTAGGGAATAAAATAGATTTACCTATTCGATATACTTCTCATTTCATATATATTCACTCAGCTTTCATTTTATTAATTCTAAAGCAGTCAAACTTCAAACATGTATATTTGAAATTTTGAAACTCTAGATTCACAAGTTTAAAGTTAATTTTGAAATGGTCAAACTTACAAAAAATTTACAAACTTACGATTACTTTTATGTGTCCTGCCATTGTAGCATGAAGTCCATGTCATTGCCATGACCACACTGTGAGGCCTAAATAATATTACGGTACTGAGAATATAATTAATTAAATAATAAAATGTGAGTTTTTTCTAATAACTTAAACTTTTATATGAGATGGTTACAAACTTCAACATGACATCAGATCAGACATTGAATCTTACGGTCCTAATAATAGAAAGAATCTTCATATGCTTTTCCAATTAATCTCCCTCCCTCCTCCCCTTTTAAAAACATTCTTTTTACAAGTCCCGTTGTTATAAATGTGGGTAGGATAAATAGTTTGCGTTTTCTTTTTCCCCAAAGTTCAGCATATGAGAGTAACTAACTCATGCAAAGGTATAATGATATTCATTCATATATGATCTTGTCAATTTTAATTAGAGAGAGAAGGTCTGACTTCTCTCTAAAATCCTTCACAAAAAATGAACCCCATTCAATCGGACCCACTCGATCCTAGGTCTTTTGACAACAATCCAAGTATGAACTATCTGAAGGCACTAGCTTAGACAGTCCCATCTACCAGCAATCCAGTACCAATTCTAGATTTTCCCGTCACAGTAACTGAGGTAGACATGAGCTTGGATGAAACAATACTCAATGACCCATATTACGAAGGTAAAATTGTGCTTACGGAGGAGGATAAAGCTAGAATCCATCATCCATGGGCCTACTCCGTCATAATTAAACTGATAAGATTGAGAGTTAACCATGCCTATCTAACAAATCGATTAAATGTACCGTGGAAGCCCATGGAGGAGCTAATACTCATTGATTTGGGAAACAATTATTTTATAGTTAAATTCTTCAAAGAGGAAAACATGCTCACTTCCATTCAAAGAGGTCCATGGTTCATTAATGGGGCCTTCAAATCGGTACAAAAATGGCATCCAAATTTTGTGGCATCGGAAGCAAATGAAAACTTTTGTACCATTTGGATTCGCTTACCCGAGATATCTATGGAGTACTACGATCACTCAATATTATAAAAAATAGGTAGTAAGTTGGGCAAACTAATCAAACGGACATTTGCACCTCAACAACCTTTAGGGGATGCTACGCACGAATTTGCATTGAAACATTGGGAGTACCAGTCAAAACTCATATCTACCTTGGAAAATTAAAACAAAAAATAGTTTATGAAGGGGCAGATGTTTTATGTACCCTGTGTGGAATGATAGGGCATACCCATAAATCTTGCTAATTGATTCACACAGCCAACAAAGGGAAGGTGGATAACTGTCCATCTACCTCATCATCGGAGACCCAAATAACTAGTACTACTGGCACTACAAAGGAGGCATCGCAAATTATCACCTTCAACAAACATTCAAAAAGCAACAAGAAGGAAAACACTCAACCGGCAATTGTAAGATCACGATAAGTCCCCCTGAATATAGGAGGAAATTAGTCTACAAAAGGAATCCGACGAAGACATTAATGTTAAAATTTTCAATGCAGACACAGGTAAGTATTTAGATCAGAAGGTTTTTACCATTATGCCCCCCAAAAGGTGCACAATAAATGATTCACACGAAAAACCTACAATGACCACTACAAAACTACTAGGAGGTGCTGAGATGTCAAATACCCAAGCTGCCGCTATAAAAATTTGACGTGTCAACCTTCTCAAAACGTAGGAAAAATAATATCCACACACACCCAATAATCCAAAATATCACTTTTAATACAAAACCACTTATTAAAGATAGTAGAAACAGTAAAGAAATCTCTAGTACAACATTACTGGATTTGGGTAATGAACCCACAAAATATCTTAGCTCTCGTCTTTCCAATATTCCACGAACCTCAATAAATACTGTCTCCGCATTATCTAACTTGAATATCCTAAAAGAACCTTCTATAAATAAGAATGACCAGGCTCCCACGCAGATATCTAAACCACCGAGCTGGCAGACGAAACGACCCCCTCCAAACAACGATGAATTCTCTCAACCCAACTCTCACTCAAATCTACCTACCCCCAGTCCACCTATACCTAGTCCCGGGACTGTTGGAGGGCTCAACATCGATCTACTCAACATCGGTGGCCCTGTTAAATCCCAACCTATCCTCGTGGGTAGAAATGGCGTTACAGGGACAAGACCTCATCATGACTACCTTTATGGAGAATAGGGTGGTCATGTTCATAATCCACACATCGAAACTACTAGCTCACCTAGCATTAGAAGGGATAAGACGAGTAATAGAGCTGTACAATAGCCATTTATGGATGTCGACAGTTCTCCATCCTCCGATGAGCCTACCAGTCCTAGCCATTCCATTCTTCCTCATACCAACTTGGGAAACACCAATAGTCCCGATGACACGGCCACAACCACAACAACCAATGACGAATACAATCTCTCCTCCTCACTTTACAACCTACCACAACTTCATAGACATCGACCCTTTATACTACCATTGACAAATGCAAGGGTCAACTTTGTGGGAGGAACTACTGTCGCACCAGGTGAGCCCAACCGGGCCACTCCAAGCTGCAGCACCCTCGATCCCGAATAATGTGGTATCATCATCCCAGGTACCTCTGAATACCATTTTAGTTCATCCCATACCTATGAATTTGTCAACCCAAAAAATAAAGGAAGCTCTAGATAGTCTGCGAGATACAAGAACCCAAATCATTATGTTAAAAAATATAAAAGTAATGGTGTTCAACGACAAGTACATGAAGAAATTCATTCTTATTTTCCCCCAAAACTTAATAAGACTTTACTAGACATCTGCTGACATCCCTTCAATGCCTAAGTAGGGAATTATGTATTGGTCATGAACCCAACAGTGATAGACCAAGCTTCCCCCTTGACGAACTCCTCAGGGGTAACTCATCTGATCAACCCACCCTACAGAAACAGATCCAAGAACATAATAATATAAAACTGTAGGGGTGCCAATGGGTAAGATTTTAGGAGAAATTTTAGATCCTTGGTGGACTGGCACAAACAACCGTTGGTGGCTTTGTTGGAAACCTAAATGCAAGACCACCTACTACTTCTCAATAACTTTCCCTTCAATAGAGTCATTGAGGTACCAGCAATTGGGAACGCCGGTGGGCTAGCAGTTCTATGGGATGACTCTATGCTGGACTTGGATGAAGTTGCAACTACAGACCAGGAAATTCATGCCATTATTAAGGTAAGAAATAAAAATGAATCTTGGTTATTTAGTTGCATCTATGCTAGCACAATCAGATATAAACGTAGGGCACTGTGGCAAAATCTTAAAAACATTAAGAAGACAAACCCATGTGAGTGGTTGATCCAAGGGAATTTCAATGAACTAATCTCCAATTTGAAAAAGAAAGGAGGTAAGTTAATTAATCACTCACGCTCATTAGATTTCTAGATATGATAAATCACTGTGAATTTCTTGATATGAGTTATAAGGGTAGTAAATACATGTGGCTAAATAAAAGATATAAATCTCGTAATGCCTTAATTTTTGAAAGACTAGATAGGATTGTTGCTACAAATGAATGGTTGTCAAGCTATATTGACACTCAGGTCATTTATCTTCCACGCACTCACTCAGGCCCTGTCCACTACTTTTATCAGTTTTCAAAGACGACCCAGCTCTACAAAAGAAATTTTTTAGATTTGAGAAAATGTGGACTACTCATTCAGATTTCATCAACGTGATTTCTCAAGTCTGGGAGAGTGACTCCCCACTAGCCCATGATGTTAAGTTTTTTTCACATGAAACGTCTGCATGGGCATACAATAATGTTGGTTATTTTTTTCTAAAAGATAAGTTCATCCAAAATTCTCAGAATTACTATCATAGTTCCTTTATAAGGCAGTTAGAAGTATGACTCATAAAAAAAATTCAATCAAATTCTTAGAACGGAGGAGGGTTACTGGAAGTTAAAATCAAGAATAACCTGACTAAATGAGGGCGATGCAAACACTAAATTCTTTCATACCTCTACACTAATTAGAAGGTGGAAGAACAGAATTACTACTCTCAAGATAGAAGATAATACCCGCATTTATGAACAAGCAACTATTATTAACCACACCTTCTCCTATTTTAATAACATGTTCAAGACTAACCACCACAAAGCTTTTAAGGTGATAGTCCCCCAGAGTAAATTTGTATGTTCGAATCCAACAAAATAGAACTGGGACGCATGCCCTCTAAAGAAGAAATAAAGCAAGCTGTCTTCTCTTTTTAGCCTTTCAAAGCTCCTGGACCCAACGGCTTACATCCCTATTTATACCAAAAATACTGGAATATTGTTCTACAATATGTCTTATATTTCTGCCATAAAACCTTACAAGAACCAAGAGTTGAAGAATCCATAAATACCACCCATGTTTGTCTAATACCTAAGTGTCCAGGGGCCCAATCCCTTACAAATTACTAACCAATAAGCCTCTATAACACTTCTTACAAAATAATTACAAAATTTATCTCAAAACGTTTTAGACCTCTCAAGAAAAAAAATCATTGGGCAAGCCAAACAAGCTTTCTTAGAAACAGACAAGCAACTTACAATGCTATCATTGTCCAAGAAATTGTTCATAGATTCAGGAAAAAGAAAGGGAAGAAAGGTAACATAATCATGAAAATTGATTTAGAAAAGGCTTTTGACAAGCTAGAATGGTCCTTTATTAGTCATACTTTACACTACGTTAACCTGCCATCAAATCTTATTGATCTTGTCATGTCTTGCATCTGCACTAGTTCTGTAGCTGTGTTAGTCAACGGCACAAGGACTGATTTTTTCAAACCTCGAGAGGAATTAGACAAGAGGATCCCATGTCACCGTATATTTTTAGTCTAGGCATGAAAGTGCTCTCCCACAACATTAATCAAACCTTTCTGACAATATGTGGAACCCTATTCAAATTTCTAGGTATGACCTAGTACTAATGTCCATAATTGATACAAACATTTGCACTAACATCAAGAATATTCTTTCAAACTTTTGTTGTTGGTCTGGCCAGAGCATTAACTTAGATAAATCAAAAATCCTTTTCTCCAACAACTGTAGTACTAAAACAATAGATGATATTACCGCTATGCTTAACATTCGCCCTTGTAAGAGCTTCAAAAAATATCTGGGTCTTCCAATTTTTAATTCGAAGCTAGACAATAGGGACTTTTAATTCATTATAGATAACTTAAAAACGACACTCTCGGGTTGGAAGTCTAAGTTCCTAAATATTGCAGGTAGAATCACTCTAGCAAAAGCCTGTCTCAATAGTATTCCGACTCATATATGCATTCCATTAAGTTGCCGAACAAAGTGACAAAGAAAATTGATAAAATTTAATGGAAATTCATTTGAGAAATTAATAACACGACTAAAAGATCCACCTGGTTGGTTGGGATACCTTAGTTAAACCAAAGAACTTGGGGGCCTTAGCTATGCAAAAATCCAGCCTAAAAATAAGGCTTGTCACGCAAGATTAGCTTTGAAAATCCATATTAGGCCGAACTCTCTTTGGGCCTCAGTTCTCCTCCACAAATATGACAGGAATAATCGGAGCATTGACCTAAACTATAATAAGAGAACATGTAGATCTACGTGAAAAAACATTGTAGGGGGGATGGGGAATATGTTCAGATTGTGCCTAATGGGAGTTAGGTAATGGTAGGGACATTAGATTGTGGAAGGACACGTGGTCATCTTTTGCTAACCCCCTAGATAACCAATTGTACACTCCGTTAAACTTGGGGGTAGAACAATTAACTGTTGCTAGTATTATTAAGGATGATAAATGGGACCTTAGCCAAATAGGGTACCATCTTCCAAAAAGCATTGCTGACACCATATTAACAACTTTCATACCCAACAAAGATGGCTTAAGAGATATGCTTAAATACTCCTTAACAATAGGTATTAAGTTCTCTACTAATTTAGCGATATCAATATTTATTGAACAATAACAATACTCCTGCAATCACTACGGGCTCTTTTAAGTGGCTATGGAAGCTGCAGTGCCCAAACAAAATAAAATATTTTATATGTATATGCTCCCACAATAGGCTGCCCACAATCTCCTACTTAAGTTTCATAGGCATAGATGTAGACCCTTTGTGTAAGCACTGCAAGAATTCGAAAACTATTAACCCTATATTTAGAGAGTGCCCTAGAGTAATGGATTTCTGGAAGAAAACTAACCTAGCAAACATTTTGGAAATTTCAAGTTACCTGGGCATGAAAGAATGGATAAAAAAATGCTGTAAATAAAGGATAAGAGCATTGGAAAATACCTTCTTTTAAAAGGTGCCTTTCTTTTCTATTTGTGGAACATATGGCTCGTTAGGAACCACAATATCTTTAACAATAATAAAGAGCAAATATATACTCAACAACCTTATCTAAGAGCCATGGAATACCATTTTCTGGCAGCTCATCATACGGCTAGAAGAAAGGCTGCTACGCAGCACTGGACTCCTCCGAAAGACGGTTTAAAACTGAACATTGATGGGTCTTATGACTATATATCGAGGACGTGTGGGGCAGGAGGTGTGTTGAGGAATAACATGGGTCAAAGGTTTTATGGCAAAGATCAGTGTCCAAACTCCCCTCGAGTCAAAAACCATTATGGGTCTCAAAATGTGTCATGACCTAAATAGCCATGAGTGACACCCACACTAATCTTCCTGTGGGAGAACCATCTAAATCAGACTTTTACCCAATCACTTAGTCAATATTAAGATGATATTATCATAAAATCTACATAGTAATAATAATCCAGGACTGATCATTATTAATGTGGAAGTCAAACAAACCACTTACAAAGATCCTCAAGACCCGAAAGTCACCACACAAGAACTACTAACAAAGATCATGTCTAAAGATATATCCAAAAATAAAGTAAATAAAGAATGTTTCATTGCCTGAAAGATGGACAAGAACAAATAAGATGACCCATGGCAGCCTGGAGACGGAGTGCTCACCCTTGGATCAAGATCTTCTATCAAACTCTATAGGTGAGGTCGTGTCTGAGCCTCTGAAACACTTTCTACACTCAACAAAAGTAGAGTACAGGATAGTATCTGTACAAATCACTATGTACTGGTAGGTATCATAGGCTAACTCAATTTAATAACATGAACACAACATAAATCAAATAACAAGTAGACATGCATCATCACATAACAAATACTTTATGAATCAAAAATATAATAATAACATATCAAACAGAGCTCACAAACAAGCCACATAATCATTAAGAATATCAACCATACTGTAAACATCCACAGACTCAACACAAATATGTACACACATGCTATGAGACTTATTTTTGCCCCAATAGTCATGACCTGCAGGGAACAATCTATGTTCATGTATCATATCGGCGTGGTACTTGATCCACCATATACATATCCATACCAGCGTAGTACCCGATCTAATATATACATATCCGTACCGACGTGGTACCCGATCCACCATATGCATATCTGTACCGGCATGGTACCCGATCCACCATATGCATATCCGTACCGGTGTGGTACCCGATCCACCATATGCATATCCATACCGGCGTGGTACCCGATCCTGTTGGGTCATGGGCCTTTGTCCCTTCCTATATGGATAAAATAAAGCCGAATTTGGACTAACCCACTTTTGCTCATAGGCCTATTACTATGGGACATATATATTGATCTTTTTATATCTTATTCACCATCACAAAAAGAGAGTTTTCAGCAGCCAAATAGAGAAAAACAAAGCTGATTTTCGCACCTAAATTTCAGCCACAGCTGTCAACTTCAAATTACGATTTTCGCTTCGTTTCTTGTTCGATTGAGCTGATTTTTGGAATGCTTGTTCCTCTCATCTCAATATTTTATTAGGAACTGACAGATCTTGATTTGGTGGCCTGTATCTCCTGTTCTTTATTCATGAACAGCAGTTGCACTTTTGGTGCTTTCACTCCTTTATTTCTCTAGTGTTTGGTACTGTGGATTATGTATTGTTTCTTGTTGTTTGGCACTTTTTGGTGGAAATTTGGGAGGACAATATTGTAAATCTTTGATTATTATAGTGGAGGTTTTGGTTCCATGATTTTTTACTCTTCACACTGAAGGGTTTTGCACGTAAATCTTGTGTCTCGTATGATTGCCTTTATTCTTGTCTTGTTTTATTTGGTTGAGTTGTTTGCTGTATATTACTCTATTTTTATTGGGTTTATTTGTCTCCTCTTGGTTCAAGTTGAAAGGAAAAGTTTAGTCTTGGGTATTTTTCGCTGCTACCCTGTCGGGCTCTTTGATTGTGTGGTCGTCTTTTCTAACAAGTGGTATCAGAGCGTTGGTTATTGTTGATTGTCAATTTGAATTATGGAGGCAAGTATGATTAAGATGGTGTATTTGAATGGTAGTAACTATCATACTTAGAAAGGCAAGATTTAAGTTCTTCTATTTGTCAAGAAAATACATCTACCTGTGTTTGCATCTACTAAACCTGAATCCATGACAGATGAGGATTGAGAATTTGAGCACTTACAAGTTTGTGGCTATATTAGACAATGGGTTGAAGATAATGTTAGAAATCATATTGTGAATGAGACACATGCTAGAAGTTTGTGGGACAAGCTCGAAACACTTTATGGTTCAAAGACTGGCAATAACAAGTTGTTCTTGCTTAAGCAATTGATGAATATCAGGTATAAAGAGGGCAGTCCTATTTCTGATCATATTAATAATTTTTAGGGTGTCCTTGACCAGCTGTCCTGAATGGGTGTAAAGTTTGATGAAGAAATTCAGGGACTTTGGCTTCTTAATACTCTGCCTGACTCTTGGGAAATTCTTCGAGTTTCTTTGAATAATTCTTCTCCCGGTGGTATTATAACTATGGAATATGTTAAGAGTGGTGTATTGAATGAAAAGATGAGAAGAAGATCTCAGGCCTCATCTTCTTTATTTTCACACTCTGATATTTTGGTTACTGAAGAGAGGGGGAGAAACAAGTTCAGAGATTCAAATGATAGAGATAAAAGTAGAAGCAAGGGGCATATCATGAAATATTGTTATAAGCATAAGACAGATATAAGACGACAAAAGAAAGAAGGCGATAATAAAAATCGTGTTGCTGTTGTTGCTAATAATGATCTTTTTGTTACTTGTAGTGAGAATGCCATTAATCTTGTTCGCGATGAGTCTAGCTGGTTTGTGGATTCTGGTGCTACTTCTCAAGTTACGCCAAAGAAGGAATTATTTTCTTCTTATACTCCAGGTAATTTTGGGATATTGAAAATGGGCAATAATGATGAAGTTAATGTACTTGGCATTGGCACGATTTGTTTGGAAAGTAACAATGGTTCCAAACTAGTTCTTAATAATGTCAAGCATGCTCCAGATGTTCGCCTGAATTTGATTTCTGTAGGAAGTCTTGATGATGAGGGTTATGTTAATACCCTTGGTGCTAGCCAGTGGAAGCTTACTAGAGGTTCGATGATTGTGGCTCGAGGTGACAAGTTGTATAACTTGTATGTATTTCATGGCTCTACTTTTAGAGGCTTGATAAACTTGGTGGAGAATGATACTTTATTAGAGTTGTGGCATAGAAGGTTGAGTCATATGACTGAGAAGGGGATTGATAGTTTGGTTAAGAGAAATTTGCTTTCTGGAGTAAAACAAGCAAAGTTGAAGAAGTGTGTTCATTGCTTAGCCGGTAAACAGAAAAAAGTTTCTTTTCAGAGTCATCCGCCTTCAAGAAAGCTCGATTCTCTTGAGTTGGTGCATTCTGATTTGTGCGGTCCTTTTAAAGTAAGGTCTCATGGTGGTGCACTTTACTTTGTGACTTTTATTGATGATCATTCTCGCAAACTCTGGGTATTTCCTTTGAAGTCCAAGGATCAAGTACTTGATGTGTTCAAGAATTTTCAGGCCTTGGTTAAAAGACAGACAGGGAATAAATTGAAATGCATCCATTTAAGATAATGGTGGTGAGTATATTAGTCCTTTTGATAGATATTGCAGAGAGAAGGGTATTCGGCATCAGAAAACTCCTCCAAAGACTCCTCAGTTGAATGGCTTAGTAGAGAGGATGAACAGAACACTAGTTGAGAGGGTTAGATATATGCTTTCAGATGCTAAGCTGCCAGATTCTTTTTGGGCAGAACCACTTAATACGACTGCTTATGTTATTAATTTATCTTTTACTGTTGCTTTGAATGGTTTTGTTCCTGACAGAGTTTGGTCTAGTAAGAATGTTTCTTATGATCATCTTAGAGTCTTTGGGTGTAAATCTTCTGTTCATGTTCCTAAGGATGAAAGGTCAAAGTTGGATGTTAAAACTAGACATTGTATCTTCATTGGTTATGGTCAAGATGAATTTGGCTATCATTTCTATGATCCAGTTGAGAAGAAACTTGTTAAAAGCCGCAATGTTGTGTTCTTTGAAGACCAAACAATTGGAGATTTTGACAAAGCTGAGAAGGTTGATTCTCAGAGTAGTGAGAGCCTAGTTGATGTTGATCCAGTTACTTTGACTACTGCTCCTGAAGAAAATCTTCATGATGATGAAAATCAAGTTGATAATGAAGATGGCGATCATGTTCAGAATAACTAGCAAGAAGTTGTTGATGTTCCAGTGCAAGTTGATATGATTGATCAGCAACCAGTTGTTGATGCTCCAGATAGTTCTCTCAGATGATCCACAAGAGAGAGAATACCTTCATCTCGTTATTCTCCCAGTGAGTATGTACGCTTGACTGATGAGGGAGAACTTGAGAGTCTTGATGAGGCCATAGAAAGTAAAGAAAAAGAAAAGTGGTTTGATGCTATGAAAGATGAAATTAAATCTTTGCAAGATAATCATACCTTTGATTTGGTTAAGCTGCCTAAAGACAGAAAAGCTTTGAAAAATATGTGGATTTTTTAGGTAAAGCATGAAGATGGTAATCCAATTCCACGATACAAATCTAGATTGGTTGTGAAGGGATTTAACCAGAAAAAAGGGAGTTGATTTTGATGAGATATTTTCTCCGGTTGTAAAGATGTCATCCATTTGTGTGGTTTTAGGCTTAGCTGCAAGTCTAGATTTAGAGGTTGAGCAAATGGATGTTAAAACTACTTTTCTCCATGGTGACTTAGATGAAGAAATTTATATGGATCAACCCAAAGGTTTTGAAGTCAAGGGAAAATAGAATTATGTTTGCAAATTAAAAAAGAGCTTGTATGGTTTGAAACAAGCTCCTAGGCAGTAGTACAGAAAGTTTGGTTCCTTTATAAGTCATCAGGGCTTCAAGAATACTACTTCAGACCATTGTGTTTTTGTGCAAAAATTCTCTGATTGTGACTTTATTATTGTGTTGCTTTATGTTGATGACATGCTTGTTGTTGGTCATAATGCTTGCAGGATTCAAAAGTTGAAGCAAGAGTTGAGTAAGTCTTTTTCTATGAAAGACTTAGAACCAGCAAAGCAGATTCTTGGCATGCAGATTGTCCATGATAGAAAGGCCAAGAAGTTGTGGTTATCACAAGAGAAGTACATTCAGAAAGTACTTTGAAGGTTTAACATGGACAAGGCTAAGGTTGTCAGTACACCTTTAGCTATGCACTTCAAGTTGAGCATGAAGCAGTGTCCTTCCAGTGATGATGAGAAGGAAGATATGAAGAAAGTTCCTTATGCTTCAGCTATTGGTAGTTTGATGTATGCAATGATTTGCACAAGACCGGTTATTGCTCATGCTGTTGGTGTTGTTAGTCATTTTTTTTCTAATCCGGGAAAAGAACATTGGAATGCTTTGAAGTGGATTATGAGATATCTTTGTGGCACTTCTAGTCTGAGTTTGTGTTTTGCTACAGGGAAGACTAGTCTTTGTGGTTATACTGATTCAGATATGGACGGTGATGTTGATACTCGCAAGTCTACTTCAGGGTATTTGGTTACTTTTGCAGGGGGAACTGTGTCTTGGTAATCTAGGTTGTAAAAATGTATTGCTCTATCTACTACAGAAGCTGAGCTTATTGCTGCCGTTGAAGCTTGTAAAGAATTGCTTTAGATGAAGAGATTCTTGGAGGAACTTGGTTGTGCTCAAGAGAGGTATGTGCTTCATTGCGACAGTCAAAGTGCCATACATCTTGGCAAGAATTCTACATTTCATGGTCGGTCTAAACACATTGATGTGAGATACCATTGGATTCGGGATGTGTTGGATTTTAAGTTGCTTGAACTTGAGAAGATTCATACGGATGATAATGGTTCCAACATGATGACTAAAGCTTTGCCAAGAGGTAATTTTGAAGATTGTTGCATGATCGTCGGGATGGCGGTCTCCGCCACATAGTCGGGAGGGGGAGAATTGTTGGGTCATGGGCCTTTGTCCCTTCCTATGTGGATAAAATGAAGCCCAATTTGGACCAACCCACTTTTGCCCATAGGCCCATTACTATGGGGTATATATATTGATCTTTTTAGTTCTTATTCACTATCACAAAAAGAGAGTTTTCAGCAGCCAAAGAGAGAAAAACAAAGCTGATTTTCGCACCTAAATTTCAGCCACAACAGTCAACTTCAAATTGCTATTTTTGCTTCGTTTCTTGTCCGATTGAACTGATTTTTGGAATGCTTGTTCCTCTCATCTAAATATTTGATTAGGAACTGATGGATCTTGATTTTGTGGTCTGTAGCTCCTGTTATTCATTCCCGAACAGTAGCTGCGCTTTTGGTGCTTTCACTCTTTATTTCTCTAGTGTTTGGTGCTGTGGATTATGTATTGTTTCTTGTTGTTTGACATTTGTTTGGTGGCCATTTTGGAGGAAAATATTGTAACACTTTGGTTATTATAGTGGAGGTTTTGGACCCGTAGTTTTTTACTCCTCACACTGAAGGGTTTTCCACGTAAATCTTGTGTCTCGTATGATTGCCTTTATTCTTGTCTTGTTTCATTTGGTTGAGTTGGTTGTTGTATATTACTCTATTTTTCTTGGGTTTATTTGTCTCCTCTTGGTTCAAGTTAAAAGAGAAATTTTATTCTTGGGTATTTTTCGCTGCTACCCTGCCGGGCTCTTTGATTGTGTGCCCGTCTTTCCTATCAGATCCAACATATACATATCCGTACCGGCGTGGTACCCGATCCACCATAAAAAAGTAATATCAATATCAAACTTACACTACCTCACAACATACAATACGATTTACCCAGTTTACAAGTACACTTAAAGTCATAAGACAATTCAATCAAGTAAATTTTCAATAATCATTTATACACTCCTCAAGAATCCAAACATCATCAATTTCAAGAATGTCCGAATACCAACAACAAGTATCCAATTTAGGAGCATACACATAATTAAATCGAATATAAACTCCAATTAAACCGTAACTTACCTCAACCAAAGAATCCAAATGCAAGCTAATTTTTAATGGTCTTGCCCTTACGTAAAGCTTTCGAATGGTTCAAATCTGTCCATGAGGATACTGAAAGAATATATTTCTTGATGAATATAGTTTACAATACAATTATAAATATAGTTGTACATCTATAAATGAGAAGATAAGGCTAAACTTCTAACAGTAGTTATCCTCTTATGTACAATAATAATCCATAAGAATTTAAATAATTAATTATCACTTATCACTCCCTCTCAAGTGATGCACAATTTGGAAGAATACAGAGCTTGTCACGTAGGAACAACAATCTTGGTGAAGAAAGTGTCTTGGTCAATAAATCAGTAAGTTGATCTTGAGTAGGGATGTTTTGAACCTGAAGAACACCTGTGGCAACCTTTTCACGAACAAAGTGAATATCAATTTCAACATGCTTGGTACGAGCGTGCTGAACAGGATTGAGTGCCAAATAAATACTGCTAATATTGTCATAAAAAATTGTAGAGGAAGAAGGAGAAATATCAAGTTCGCGTAGAAGTGAATGTAACCACTGCTCTATATTCAGCCTCGGCACTTGATCGATAAACAACATTTTGTTTCTTAGAAGACCAAGAAATAAGATTTTGACCAAGAAAGATGCAGTATGCTGAAGTAGATCGACGAGTGGAAGGGCAACCAGCCCATTCTGCATCACTGTAACATTGTAAGTTGTTAGTAGATCCACCAGGAATAAATAACGCATGATCCACAGAACCTTGCAAATATCGCAGAATTCTTTTAACGGCAGTATAATGAATGGCCAAAGGAGAATGCATAAATTGAGACACTTGATTAACAGCAAAAGCGATGTTTGGATGGGTAAAAGTTAAGTAATGGAGACCACCAACAAGGATTCGGTAAAGTGTTGGATCAGAAAAAGGAGGAGAATCTTCGAAATGAAGTAGAGACTTAGGAGGAAGAGGAGTTGAAACCGGTTTTGAAGATAACAAATTTGCACGACTAAGGAGCTCTTTTACGTACTTGGACTGACAAAGAAAATAACCTCCATTGCGAGCAACTATAGAAATACCAAGAAAATAAGTAACTAAACCTAAATCATTCATGGAAAATTTAGATTTAAGAGTTTGAATTAAAGACTTAAGTAAAGAATTAGAAGAAGAAGTAAGGAGAATATCATCAATATAGAGAAGAAGAATAGCCATGTATGAATTATGTTTGTAAATGAAAAGAGATGGATCAAACATACTATTTTTAAATTCATTTCGTAAAATAAAGGAAGTGAACCTATGAAACCATGCTCGAGGAGCTTGTTTTAAGACATAAAGGGTTTTGTTCAACCGACAAAAATGATGAGGGAATTATGGATGAACAAAGCCAGTAGGTTGATTCATGTATACCAGCTCGTCAAGATTGCCATGTAAAAAGGAATTCTTAATGTCTAATTGATGGACAGACCATTTCTTAGATGCGACAAGGGCTAGAATAGTGCGAATAGTGACTGGTTTCACCACTGGACTAAACGTTTGATTATAGTCTAGTCCTTGTTGTTGTTTGTAGCCTTGGGCTACAAGACGATCCTTAAAACGCTCTAGAGAACCATCAGATTTTTTTTATACGATATACCCAATGATAACCAATAATATCGACATGCGGAGGAGGTGGAACTAATGTCCAGGGGCGATTAGCCATAAGAGCATTGTATTCGTTGGCCATAACACGTCTCCAATTAGGACACTTAGAAGCTTCCATAAAAGATGAAGGTTCAGATGGAAGTGTGGAGGAATGATAAAGAAGAGAAGCAAGGACTCGAGGCTTGAGAGACCCAGTTTGCTTACTGGTAATCATGGGATGAGTCTTTAAATTAGACGGTAAGGTTGGTATTTGATCTTGAGAAGTAGAATTAAGAGGTAAATAAGTGTGAGGACTAAAATTTGGAGAGGAATATGGGATGTCTTGTTGACCAGCTATTGATGTGGAGGTTGGAGTTTGGTGTCCAGTAGGTGGAGGAAAATTAGAATGAATTTGAGGTGGCTGATGAGATATAGGAGAAGAATTTTCAGCATTATTAGGAGATAAAAAACGTGCACTCCTTTGAAAATTAATGTCCTGAAAATTAGGAGATGCCGTTGAAAATAAAGGAGGAGAAAAATTAATCGAAGAGGAAAGTTTAAATAGACTAGAATGGTTAGCTTGCAATGAAGTTGAGCCGAGAAGATAAGGATAAGGAAAGAAATTCTCGTTGAACTGAACATGCCTAGAGATAAATACTTTGTTAGTTGTAGGATCAAAACATCTATATCCTTTGTAGTTGGAAGGATAACCAGGATAAACGCAATGTTTTGAACGAGGACTCAACTTATTAGAAGAATATTCACGTAAATTGGGATAACATGAACAACCAAAAGCACGTAGATGATCATAGGTAGGAACCTTTGCAAAGAGAACTTCAAACGGCGTTTTAAATTAAAGTTTAGACGATGGGAGGTTATTTAAAAGATGAACAGTTGTGTTTAATGCTTCAACCCAAAATTGAGAGGGAAGAGATGCTTGAAATAATAATGAACGGACCATATTTAAAATTGTGCGATGCATTCGTTCAACTTTACCATTTTGTTGATGAGTGTGAGGACAAGAAATACGAAGCAAAACACCATTATCGTTAAGAAATGAACGAAAGGCCTGGAGTTTAACAAACTCCGCAGCCCCATCACATTGAAGAGCCTTTAATTTTGTAGAAAATTGGGTCAAGACATGGGCATAAAATTGCTTAAACATAGAAAAAGTGTCGGATTTATGCTTGAGAGGAAATACCCAAGAAAACTTTGTGAAGTCATCATGGAATAAAAGATAATATCTAAAACCAGTAAAAGATGCAACAGGGGAAGTCCAAATATCACTATGAATTAATTCAAATAGAGATGAAGAAAAAGAGCAAGAATCCATAAACGACAACTTCTGGTGCTTGCCAAGTTGACAAGCAGTACATAAATTCTCTAAACTTTTGAATGAAGAACAAGGTAATTTATTGGCCTTAACTAAACTAGCTAAAATAGTAGAGCTTGGATGTCCTAGATGACGATACCAAAGGTTTGGAGAGACACGAGCAGCAGCAAGAGCAGAATGAAAAGTCGTACCATAATCACCGCAGTGAGAAGAAATTGCATAGAGTGGTCCATAACTATTGCACCGAAGTAGGGGCTTCTTCGTCATGAGTTCCTTAATGGAAAAAACCAAAAGGATCAAAATCCATGAAACAATTATTGTCCATAACAAATTTACAAACACTTAGTAAATTAGTGGAAAGATGAGGAACAACTAAAATATCTTTAAGCGTAAAAAGATTATTAGAGAAAGCGAGAGTACCATGTCCAGTGTAAGAGATAGGGAGTTGAGTGCCATTACCCACAACTACGCGATCTGAGCCATTGTATGGAGTAACAGAGGATAAATTGGAAGCATTAGGAGTCATGTGAGAAGAGGCTCCAGTCTCAACATACCACGAAGCATCACCAGGTGACGATGCTGAGTAATTGAAATTAACATCTGACACAAAGGCCTTAGAATGCAGAGATGGACAATCACGAGCACTATGATTTGGCTGATAGCAAAGTTGGTAGTATATAGTTGCATTGGTGGGTTGAGATGGAATGTAAAAGGCCAGATAGGAAAAGGGAAGAGGACCTAGGATAGAAGGAAGATGAGGACGAGGAGTAAATTATTGAGGCACCCCATTAAAGAATCTATCATTCCCTTGATTTTGACGACCACGACCACGACCACCATTGAAATGGCGGCCACCATTAGAATGGCGACCACGTCCCCGACCATAGAAGAGAGAAGACTGTTGCTTGGCCGCAAAGGCAGTGGTAGCATTATCCGTAAACGATTTAGAGAAACTGGTCAATTGAGATTCATGGAGAAAGAGTAAGGAACGTGCCTCAACAAAAGACGGAAGAGGAACACTAGTGGAAAGAGATGTGCTCACGAACATATATTCAGAAGGTAAGCTAGAGAGTATTTGGAGGACAAGACAGAATCAGATATAGGATTTCTAATAGAGGTCAAGGCATTAGCTATGGACTTCACGCGATGGACATATTCATTAATCGAGAGATTACCTTTCTTAAGATTATGAAACTGGACTTTGAGTTGAACTGTTCGAGAACTAACTTGATCGCGAAATAAACGCTCAATTTGAAACCATGCATCTCTAGAAGTGAGCGAATGATTAGGATTGATTATTGCTTGAAGAATCTCTTGAGAAATAGTTGCTTGAATCCATGAAAGAACAATGGAATCAAGTTGAATCCATTTTTGGAAGGAAGGATTAGGGACAAAGGTACGATCATCACTCAGAGTAGTAGGCTCAGGACAAGGAAAACTTCCATCAATAAATCCGTAAACACCATGACCTTTGAAAACAGGTAGGAAAAGTTCTCTCCACAACATATAAATTGTATAGTCAAGAATAGTGGGAACCAGATTTTTAATGTTAGAGACAGAAATTGCAGAGGGAGAGGACGGAAGAAGGGAGGAAGCTTCAGTAAGGGAGGCCGATGAAGAAGAAACTGATTGAGTAGAGGTGTTGGAAGTCATTATTCAATAACAGAGAGAACCTAGACGTCTGATACCATGAAAGAATATATTTCTTGATGAATATAGTTTACAATACAATTATATATATAGTTGTACATCTATAAATAAGAAGATAAGGCTAAACTTCTAACAGTAGTTATCCTCTTATGTACAATAATTATCCATAAGAATTTAAATAATTAATTGTGACAATATGATCATATAATCACCTACGATTACCAATGTTAGTGTCAAAATTTAACAATAATAGTTTTCAATCTCCAAAAGCCTGCAACTATGATGAATAATAGCATTATATTCTGCCTACAACACCTATTACTAACTCCACCAATTTTAAACAAAAACCATGAATACTTCCCACAATTGACTATTCATTTCACGTTTCCTATGGCCTCAAATAGGACAAAACCATTTATGACCAGTCAATTACTTCCTGTAGTTGTTAGGCAAATAAAACAATTCATCCTTTCAATTTATATCAATTGTCGTGCACCCAAAATAATATATTGTACCACTGCCCTCAGTAAATCAATCTAACAGAACCAATTAAGAGTTAATTTCACACAGATTGTCTAACCTGCACTTCAAATTGGCGATAGTTTTTTTCAAAGACGTGAGTGAAAAGATCGTATTGTTAACCGTCGCTGTAGTTTTCTCCCTCTTTTGGCGTCTGTTTTTTTCTTCTCTATTATGGTTTAATAGATTAAACCTAAAATTCAACTAATCAGATCATGGATTACCTAAGAAGGAAAAGTTGTAAATTTTGACTCATTAAATCACTAATTATACAAATTATTTAAAAATATCCCAAACTTTTAATAATTTCTCAAAATTTATTCGGAACCTCGAGAACTGGTTCTACTCATCTCGTGAGTCATAATTCACGTACATAAACTATGGAGAGAGCTAAAATAGGGAAGATCAGAAGATTCCACAAATGACTGGGAGGGTCATTACGAAATGGCTATGCAATTGAAATGTACTAAAATTTGTGTCACTACTGACTCTCTAACCTTAGCATCTCTATGCAGCGACAATACTGATTCTGATTCTAACCTAATGCTGTTGTGCAGGGGTGTTTATCGGGAGTTGGCGAGTCCACAAAGCTGTGGATATGCTAGCTAAGGAGGGCAGAAGGAAGGAATCATACCACTTTTTTGAAGAATGGAAAGTTCTCTCTTTGTTTATTTGTAGGACTATTGAAATAGATAAGGAGAGAACTTCTCTTGCAGATCCTAGTAGGGTCGTAGTCTCAGATGTTTGTAGTAGTTTTTGTAATGTCGAACAATCTCCGTCTATGTACTTAACGCTGCTTTGTTGTGATGCATATTAAGTATTAAATAAAATCTCCCTTTTCAACCAAAAATTTAAAAACTAACTCATGCGAATATTTCATTTTAAGTGTCATTATGTATTAGAGACTATCGAATTCAAAATTTGAAATTTATAAATACTTATAATAATCACAAATTAATTAATAGTATATAATAGTAACTGAATTTATGATTATATATTTTCAGATATTAATAAATATATTAATATATATTACATGAACCGTTCAAAAACTAGTTATTCATTTCGACGAAAGAACCACACCCAAGTAATTCCATAGTTTCTAATTCCACGTATATTCCATCTATATGTTCAAATCCTTTTCATATATCTTCTTTGTTGAAGGATATTGATAGTTTAATTACCCCCCTATCTTCACATCAAAAAGTTGAGAGATATAGAAATTAAACATAGGATATTATATTCCATATTTCCATTATTCCACGAAGATATGGAATATGTAACCTTTTAACACTCCCCACATACAAATAAAATGACATGTGTAAAGTGAATTTTGGAGTCAAGCTTATGGTTGTGCACATTCTTGAGGCAACATAGCACACTTCCCAACGTGTCCAAATGAGTCCACACTTTGCCTCTTACCTATATATAACCATATGGTTTCTTCACCTATATTCAAACCACAAAAACCATATATTCTTGATCATATCATATCAAAGAGATACATACAACATATAATATCATATATATTTCAAGAATATATATACATATATACAATGTCAGGCATTTTCAAGATCATTGGATTCCAGAAGAGAAGGTCGTGTTTAGATGGAGATGGAGATGATGATGATAGAGATTATGATTATGCTCCTGCAGCATCTTTAGAAGGCGATGATGATGATGCAGACTATGATTATGCCCCTGCTGCATGAATTCATTGGAGATTTTTGACAATTAATGATGTTATTAGAGTAGATATGCAATGTGTTTGATCGAAGTCACTACGTTTAATTCAAATAAATGAAGGAGGAAGAGGAGGAGCCTTTTTCTCAATTAGTCCTAGTCTTTTTATTTCTTATACAATTAATAGGAATATATAGGTTTATATACAATATTTGGATCTTTTAGTGTAGCTGAGATCAACATGAAGGTATTAGGGTTTGTGATATCACTAGCTAGCTTATTATAATTTTTAGATGAATCGTTTTATATATGACAATGTTTGAACGGCCAATAATTAATCCATGAGCAAAATATATAAATAAATAGCTTGCTCTATATTCCACATATTATTTATCTCTCAATTAGTGTATTGTAAATCGTTGAGCTAGGCTTGTTTATATATAATCTGCATGTGGATTTTTGAATGAAAGTGATCAAATTTAATCTCTGGAATATAATCAAAATTAAGTTCTTAATTACAATTTTAGTGCTCAATATCACTATTTACAGTCATCCAGCCAACTCCCTTGGAGAATTAGGATGATCTTATACTTTAATTCTCGCTTTTTTAATTATTGATTTTACCTATTTTTTACAGTGCATTTCTTACAGGTTATTATCTCATTACAATCTAATCGTTTAGTCAATTCAACCCCACATAACAATTTCAAATTGTACCATTTTAAGGTTAAACAAGTATTTCTTTAATTTACTCTACTTCTTTTAGTGAGCTTAGTTGCCACAATTTTTATTTTTATGGCAATTAATTCCAAAAGCATTCACAAAATAACATTAAATATTTATATCAATCTTATGGTTGCCAATAAAAATATTTAGTGGTGACCTTCATATATCATGTATGACTCTCCAATGAATGTGTAGAGATAAATGTCAGTAACTTTCTTTCAATTTGTTTGTTCTATTTTTTTTTAGTTCATTTAAAAAGAAAATGACCCTTTTCTTTTTTAGTTACTCTTTAACTTTAATTTTTCATATGTCATATTTTAGATCACACAATTAAATAACATTTGAATACATTTAACATATCTTTATTTTAAAATCATAAATTTAATTTTTTTGTATTTTCTTAAATTCTAGGTCAGCAATGTCGACATCTTCCAATGCATTTGTCGTCAAAGGACATATCAACGTCACAGCATATTTAACAATCAACATATATTTTGTTCTCTGCAAGTGTATATAACCCTGTCTATATGCACTGGTGGACCCAGTATTTAGACTCTTGAGTGCTCAGACGGTTCGAAATTTGAACACATATATCGATATTCAAACTTTTAAGATTTCATGTGAAATTTAAATCACCTAGCTATCTTCTTAGTTTAATGAATATTTTTTTCAGCATATACCAATTTTTATATATTTCTTATATAATTATACCTGATTTATGTCAGATTTAACGGGTGTTAGATCACCATAAATTATGTCTATGTGGCCAACTAAGCATCCACGAAGATAAAACACACTTCCACATGCCATGCACACATCTCCACTAGCTAAATTTTGTTTTGGCTCGTTCAATTCACCTTCAAAAAGTTAGTGATGAGATAGAAATTAAACATAGACATGGGCGGATCTATGTGTACTCGTGGGGGTGGTATGGCACCCGCTGACCTCGGTTGAGACACTGTATATATATATGCATATAATGCAGAAGAATTGAATATATAATATACATGCCACCCATGTACAAAGTGACAGTTAGTGTCACCCCGTAGACTAGGGATTGAATCCCTATCTATATTAGCATTGTAATTTTTGCCTCCTTCCCTTCCCTTATTCTCCTTTTAGGTTTTTTCATTAATTTCATTTAGTTGCTATTTTTTATTAATTTAAATGGGTTGTTTTTCTTTAATTAATTCCTGCTTTTCTAAAATTTTCTCTTGATTAATCTCTTGATACTAGTGTTTCATGTGTATTTGTGTAAATTAATGAGTATTAAAATTTTAAACGTCACATAAATATTATTAAGAACATATTGAATTTTTTTTAGAAAATTCAAGTCTATAAAATTATGGATATTATTATGTTAGAGATATTAAAATTTAAACTTTTCGATCATTTGAACTAAGTGAAGATGATTAAGTTGTAGCTCTAATTATTAATTCTTTCAAATTATATATCTGCAACAACACTCTCAACATATAAAGTTAATGGAATATGAATATATTAAGATAACTGTATCATATGGTTTATATAAATTTAAATTTTTAACATGAAAAATATCTTTTTCCCTCTCAAAGTTTTGAAGAATAAAACCTCTTATATCAAAAAAAAAATTAAACTACTTAGGAGTTTTTGATCTCAAAATATCTAAAAAAAGAACATAACTCACTAGACGTATTTGATCGATTTGCTTATAAAATAAAATAAAATGATAAATAACCCAAATTGTAACCCAAAATTAAAAGAATCGACCCGCAAATTCTACTTGGACGGCATGGCATCCGATATCTCAAAATCATGGATCCGCCTCTAAATATTGAGATATTCTATTTCCACCATAATGGAGAATATGTAACTTTTTAACACTCATCAAATACAAATAAAATGACATTTGAAAAGTCAATTTTGCACCCAACCTTATGGCTGTGCACATTCTTGAGGTAACATAACACACTTTCTAACGTGTCCAAATGAGTTTAATAGTTGGCTCTTACCTGTATATAAGCATATGGTTTTCACCTATCATACATACCACAAAACCCATAAATCTTGACCATCTTATCAAAAGAGGTACAAGTACATATATCAAATATCTAGATAATAGTTCAAAATTACATAAAGTAATAGAATGTTTGAAATTTTCAAAATTATAGGGTATGAGAAGAGAAGGTCGTGTTCAGATGGAGATGGCAATGGTGATTATGATTACGTTGCCGCAGCTTGCTTAGAGAGAGGTGGTGATGATGATGGAGATTATGACTATGCTCCTGCAACATTCTTAGAAGGCGATGACGATGATGGAGACTATGATTATGCTCCCACTGCATGAATTAATTGGAAATTTTTGACAATTAATGTAGTTTATAGTAGATGCGATGTGTTTGATCAAACTGACAGATAAATGAAGAAGGGAGGGCGAGGAGCCTTTGTTAAAATTAGTCCTATTTTTTTTTCTTCTTATATAATTAATAGGAATATATGTAGGTTTATATGTCAAGTGGATATTTTAGTAGAGTTTAAGTTGTGTGCATCGTCAGAGCACAAAATATTCTACACTATCAGTTAATTTGACCTGCTATTGTAGGTTACCTAATTATTTACATAAAAATTAAAAAAGAAAAAAATAGATAACCTACAATAGAAAGTCAAGGTAAGTTTATCTGATAGTGTAGAATATTTTGTATACTGATAGTACACAAAACTTAAATTCATTTTAGTATAGCTGAGGTTTACACATCAAGGTGTTAGGGTTTCTGTCTTTCTGATATCACTAACCTTATTATAAGTTTTAGATGAATCTTTTTGAACAATGTTTGAGTAGCCTATATATATAATCAGCAAAATATAAAAATAGGTTTCTCTATATTCCACATATATATTATTTATCTCTCAATTAGTTTATTGTTAATTGTGAATGCTTGTTTGTATATAGCGTGCATCTGGATTTTTGAAAGAAGTTTTTATCATAGGTAATTAAGTACTTACGGCAATCTTATGATCGCCAGTAAAAATATTTAATTGCGACGTTAATATGATTTTGTAGTCATAAAAAGGTCAACACTACTAAAAAAAGTCACTATGTTTTCATTGAAGTTTAATTTACTGTTGAAAAATATTCAGCGACTATTTCCTATGTATTTTGATCGAATCAGTGAGAAGAAAAACTAGCATTGTTTTTTAACGGAAAGATTAGGAAGCTTGTCGTTATTTCAGTGAGAATTTGTTTCTCACTATGCGTTTTCCCAGTCATGAGCTGATTTGGTGGGAAGGAGGTGGTGAAAAAAATCATACTCCCTTCTGCTCATATTACTTGGCATGTTTGTCTTTTGCTCAATAAGCGGTGCAAATTAACTTATATGACTCTATTAAACTCATGTTAAATATTGTCATTACTTATTGGAGTTAATTACCCTTCCATTAAATTATTAAGCGTAAAGTTGAACAAAAGTGTTAAATTATCTCTTGATTCTTTAAACACGTTAATTATTTTAAGACAATTTTTTTAACAAATATGCCAAGTAATATGAGATGAAGGAAATAATTTATACATAAGCTTCTTATTATAATTCATGATGAAAAAAAACCTATATTTCTAATAGTGCGACTTCTTGTAGCTAGTGTGTCAAGAATGTGCAGACTCAACCAACACCATAAGATTCCCAGAAGTTGAATGCATCTGGCTATATCTTATGAATATCCTGTTTTAGATCCAATTCCAAATGAATGTGAAGAGGTAGATGTGATTATGCATGAAAGTAAATATAATCAACAATGTCGACATTTTTAATGCATTTGTTGTAGAACGATCAGCATCAATAAAAAAGAATATTTTTAAATCACTTCGTGTCGAAGGCCGGGGTCTTCAAGCATCAAATGACACATTGACATCACAACATAGTTGTCAACAATTAACATAGATATATGTTTTGTTCTTCAAGTGTATATAACTTTGCCTATGTGGCATGCCAACTAAGTATCCACATAGAAAAACCACTCTTCCACAGGCCATGCACACTTCTCCACTAGCTAAATTTTGTTTTGGCTTGTTCAATTTACACTCCAAAAAATTAGAGAGAGATATAAATTGGAATTAGGGAGATTCTACTACTCCATAATGATAGAGAATATGTAACCTTTTAGCACTCATGGCATACAAATAAAATGAAATGTGAAAAGCCAATTTTGGAGCCAAGCATATGATTGTGCACATTCTTGAGGTAACATAACTGATAACACACATTCTAACGTGTCCAAATGAGTCTAGTAGTTGGCTCTTACCTATATATAACCATATGGTTTTCACCGATCATACATACCACAAAAACCATTAATCTTCACCATCTTATCAAAAGAGGTACAAGTACATATATCAAATAGCTCATAATTCAAGATTACATAGAGTAATAAAATGTCTGGAATTTTCAAAATTATAGGGTTTGAGAAGAGAAGGTCATGTTCAGATGGAGACTATGATTATGCTCCTGCTGCATGAATTCATCGAAGGCTCTTGGCAATTTAATGATGGATTTTGGGTAGATGCTGTAGACACGTGATTTTTGACCCTCCCTAAAATTTAAATTGTTTATCAATATTAAATATTTATATTTATATTTAATCATATATTATTTTGCCTATTATTTTATGTTTAAAATACTTAAAATAATTAAATGTAGTTAATTTAGGATATTGTCTTATTTTATTCCTAAAAAAAAAATAAAATAAAAAAATAATAATAATAATAAAATATAATAATAATAATAATAATAATAAAAATAATAAAAATAAAATTAAAAAATAAATTAGTAGTTTTTGTACTATCTTAATTATTTTTGTCTATTTTTGTCTATTTTTAGGATTTTATTGTATTTTTAAAATATAAAATTATTATTATTATTTTATGTGTTATCTTGTTTATTTATTTATTATTTTTCGTTATTTTTATAATTAAAATATATATATATATATAATTTTTTTTTTAAAAAAAAAAAAAAAAAAAAAAAAAAAAAAAAAGGGGTCATCTTACACTAACCCCCCCCACGTCCCCCATTTTCCCTCAATTTCCCCACGTCCCATGCACACACCCCACGTTTCCACCACATCTACAAAACTACACATGCACACAAACACTACTATATATATAGCAACACACACCACACGGACACATGCATAGAGAACACTTCTATATATATTGTGCAGACAACAAAAAACACACAGACAAACGAAAAAACAAAAAGAAACTTAGAAGAAAAAAGAAAAAAGAAGGCAACAACGGGAAGGAAAAGAAAGAAAATAACATTTTGTGGAAAGGCAAAAATCAAAAGAGAAAAACTAAGAGTAAGACAGAAAGAAATAAAAAGCAACGAAGTTGAGTTTGGGGTTCCGTTTGAGCTTTCGAAGACGGGGTTTTTATACTTGATTTAATTTACTACACAGGTTCCTATTCAATTTTGTACTATTATATTATAAGTTTATCATGAATCGGAGTTTGAGTGAAATTGTTTAAATGATTTCTCATCGAAGTAAACTTCATTTTATCATATTCATATATATCCAAGAGCATTTCAATGTTAGTTAATATATGTTGTATGCTTAGATATTGCGACGGATTTGATGACATGTCATTAATAATCAATGTTTAAAATTTAATGATGTATTTAGTTGATTCAAAGTAGTTCTTAAAAGTTTAATTAATTTTTTTTTTTATTTTATTCGATTCTTCATTCTTATCGTTTTACAGTGCATACGTGAGTGTTTTGTTAGTTAAAACTTTCTCGTTTTCATAATGTATATGGGTGCATGTTTTGTCACAGTAACATTTCCTTTCTATGTATATTTTTAGAACCTGTTAAGTATTGGTGTATAAATAGTAGTATGGATTGTATGAAAATAATGCATAAGTAGTATTAGTAGGTATGCAAAGATTGCATGGAATTAGTGAAAAAATGAAAATTTATTTGTATGTATAATATTGATTGTGCAGGTGTAGTATTTATTTGATAAATATTGTGGGATTGACTTAATAATGTTAATAATAATTAAATAAATAAGGGTGTGGTGAGTGTAGATCGAGGCTAAAGAATAAGTATTCTACTTTTATATTAACATTAACTATTTTTTTTATTAGAAGTCAAAGTATTAGAGAATCAAATAGGTTAATCATGTAACGAGTTGTTAGATTTAATACTGCACAAAAATAGGATTTAAAACGTATCCATATTGCTAGTAAATTATTTGATGATATCATATATAAGCATTTCGTGACTTGGTAAATTAGTTGACATGAAACTAACAAAAATATGATTGATAGCATGCTATTTTAGGAAAAAACCTATAAGTTACCGACCATTTGACTTTCTTGTTTCTTACTTTAATGTTTGAATGTTTATGTTTAAATTCATTAAGGGAGTGAGGCGAGTTGCGGAATAATCCAAGATTTGTTGTAAAAAAAAAAAAAATAATAAAAATAAAGAGCGGAAAAGAGAATATAAATAGATAAAATTATCTCGAGTTAGTAAGAGATGAAACAAATATTTTTAGCGCTAGATAAGCTTTAGGCACCTTTTTTTTAACGCTAGATAAGCTTTAGGCACGTTCAAAATATTCGTCTCAGTTAAGAATGCGGTGTACGCATCTTTTCGAGACATTTAAAATTCAAGGATGCAATAATGCACCTTGATAAATATTTTTTTCAAATTTAACTTTTCACCAATTTATTTAATATAAGATAATAGACAAGTTTTCAGTATAATAAAAAATGAGCAAATTAGGCCTTAACACAATTTATCGAAATAATTTTAGTTAAGTATAAGTTAATAAAAGCGACCGTGCTAGAACCACGGGATTCGAGGGGTGCTTCACACCTTCCCCTCGATCAACAGAATTCCTTACCCGTTTTCTGTTTTCGCAGACCAAATAAGAGTCATTTCCTTTTGATTAGGGATTCAAAAAAAAAAAAAAGGGTGACTTGGAACACCAAAACTCAATTCCAAGTGGCGACTCTGTAAATAATTTAATCCCTATTCAATATCGTCACTTTAATTGGAAAAACCCTTCAACTCGACCCGCCAGCGGAGAAAAAAGGGGTGTGACATCTCTGGCGACTCTGCTGGGGAACTACTAGAATTCGAGCTTTAGATATTGACTTTTACTTGCTTTAATTATTTTAATATTGTGTTTGTTTGTTGGCCTTATGTGTTACTTGTTGCTCATTTACTGCTTTGATATTATTTGAACTGTATTATATATTGTTCTTCTCTCGCGTACCCCCTCTGAGTCTCCGAAATAGGATAGAGGGAATGCAGCATATGCATCCCACCTTCTTTTTGAGATAACCAGAGTGTCAAGACACCTGGTGAAGGATATAGTCACACATGTTAGGCGGGGTTCGGATCGACAACGAAGGCGGTGTTGCCCTGCTACCGACCAAGTTGTCCCTCCCCGGCTCGAGTGTCCGCTCGGGTAAGCCAGTCTAGACACTTATCCCTATTAGGTTTTAACTTAGAAGAATTGAAAACTCAGAATCTGGTTATCCCTATTAGGTACCGTTTTATTTGCATCATATGCATTTGACTTAGCGGGACTCGACACAGGGGTCGGGTCTGTCTAGGACAGGTGACCTAATTTATAAAGACCAACATGTGCATCCTACGTGCTCTTTGATATTTGTTTGGAAGACTATTTGTGTGTTGACCGGCTTTAGGCAATTTTAAAATATGAGAGATTAATTTATTCTCAAATTTAGTTGATCATTTTTGAAAGAAAAAATTATTTTTAAAATGAAAAAAAAAATTCTTTAGATATACGGCAACAAAACTTTTACAATCTTTATGAACTACGAGGGTTTGATTCTCACATCTTTGTGAGATACGTAGGAAGTCCTTCCCAGGACACGACTTTATTTTAAAAAAAAAAAAAAAAAAAAGAGATTAAAAATATTTTCAAAATATGATTATTTTTGTAATTATTTTTCTAATTTTCAAGTCCAATTTTTTTTTTATATATATTTTAACAGCCCTGAATCTTTAGGGATCACGAGGCTAAAAATTAAAAAAAAAATGTAAAAAAAAAAAAGAAAATGTAAAAAATAAAATAGTAACAATAAAATAAAAATATATTTTAACAGCCCGAAATCTTTAGGGATCATGAGGCTAAGTTTTTACAAAAAATATACATATCAATTTTTTAACAAGTCCTGAACCTTTATGGTCGTGAGACTAAAAATTTTATACAACTTCATACATAAAACAGTCATTCTATTTTTCTTTATTTCGGAGTCCTTTTACTTTATTTTTGTACTTAGGGAATATTGTCTTCAAACACATAGATAAAATTGTTTAGAAGTCTGTTACAACAAAGTTTTGATAGAGTCAATTTTAAGAAAAATAATAATAAAAATAAAAAAAATATATATATATATATTATCAATCTTGTTTTTCTCACTTTAATTTTTGATGAAATTATTATTTGCAACTAAGTTTAAATAATGGTCGCACTAAGTTTTACAAGTTAAATTATAAATTCTTTTTAAAATTAATAAATTCAGTTTTGTCTAAGTCTAGATATTTATTATTTTATGATCCTTTCAATAGGTGTAAAATGTCCCCCCCTGTTCGTGGAGAGCGTCCAAAGAGAAAGAGAGATGGGAATATACCGCTTCAGGTTGTGGATTGTACTCCTCTGCAACTTTGGTTATGGTGGAATGCTATGGATACGTTTGATTATGGCGAAATACATAAGTATTTGGGTTTTTTGACCAGTATCATGATGATCAACCCTAATAGGGAGGCAATTGACGCATTACTGAATTTCTGGGACCCAAAGAATAATGTATTCCGTTTTTCAGATTTTGAGTTGACACCTACTTTAGAGGAGATTGCAGGCTATGTTGGATATGGTGATATGCATCGGAAGAAACTTATAGCCCCAAGGCCTATTTCGATAAACAAATTTTGCAAGCTCATGAACATAAGAAACACAAAAGAAGAGTCAATGAAAAAAGGTTGGGTTTCCTTGCAGTTTTTATATGACAGATATGGAAAGCAAGAGGGGTTTCAGAAGTACGGTAAAGAACTTTGTAATAAGGGAAGTTTTGAGACTTGGAAAGTTCACAGACGATTTGCCTTCATGGTAGCCTTTTTGGGCACTATGGTCTTCCCAAGAAGAGAAGGAAAAATTAATATTCGTTTAGCGGGAGTGGTACAGATACTGATCAAGAAAGATTACACCATGATACCAATGATCCTAGCTGATATTTACCGTGCTCTGACTGTTTGTCAAAAAGGGAAAAGGTTTTTTGAGGGATGTAATATCTTGTTACAGATGTGGATTGTGGAGCATCTTTATCAACGTCCTACATTGACAAGGTTCAATCCCGAGCGATTTAATCGAATCAACGATTACGAGGAAAGGATGAAAAAATATAAATGTCCAAAAGAAATCGAAGATTGGGTTAAACTTTTTCGTTCTTTGACAACAGATAAAATCACTTGGAATCTCCATTGGTTCCCTTGGAGGCAAGTCATATATAGTTCTGTCATTCGTCCATTCTTGTTATTAATGGGTATTAGAGGTGTTCAACCATATGTTCCATTGAGAGTTCTACGTCAGCTAGGCAGGCGTCAAATAATTCCCGTAACGGAAGACATGACAGAATTCGTATTTGAGGTCAGACCAGAGATTTCACTTCCAGAAGATTTGGCCCAGCAGATTTGGGAGGGTCGCCGTACTATGGGAGTTGAAACGATGGTCATAGAGCGCGAGAAAGGAGAAGTGCACCCAGATTACCAGAAATGGTTTGAAGAACAGTCGAGTCCTCCAGTCAGACCAGAAAAATCGGTCAAGGGACCTATAGATCAGGAAACTGCAATCAGGATAGGAATTGAAAGAGCCATGCGAGATCACCATGAAGCCAACCAAGCTTTGAGAAAAGAATTAGAGCATGCCAGGGCAAAAATAGACGAACAACAAAGGGAATTCTCTGAAGAGAAAGCTAAATCAGCAGCTATTGAGGTTGCACTTCGGGGACAAATCAAGTTTGCTACCACTAGGGGGTCACACGTTGCAGAACTTGCCGCATATCGCCGACAACAACTTCAAGAAGTTGAAAAGAATATGCAAGAAGAATTTGATCGAGAGAGATCTCAATGGATTCGTGAAAAGGGAATATTGCGAGAACAGTTGGAGGTTGTTTCTGCTCGTGAAAAACGTGCAAGAGAGATGGTTGATTTCCGAGATCGACAGGCCCAGGAATGGGATCAGGCTTTCAGTTCTCTTCGAGGGAAGGTCCACCGTGTAGCGCAGGATACTGCTAGAATGGGTTTAGATTATCAGCAGTTGGATTGTGAGGATTTTTTAGCACAAGTACCCGCTTTCGCACAGCGACTCACTGCTTCATTGGAGGACATATATTTGAGTTTGGGAGGACATATTAAATCAAAATCTCCTTGAAAGGATCGTCGTTTTCTTTGTCATAGTTTTTTTATTTATTTTCAGTTAAAAAAAAAAAAATTGTTTAGATATTATGTCTTTAGTTTTCAGATGTAAGTTAGTAGGTTCTATTTTAGGAGTTGGGTCAGTTCTTTTATCATAGAATGTAATGAAGTTGACCATTTATTTTCTATATATATTACATATGTTTTACTTCACTTACTTTATTTATTTTCTTTAATAATAATAATAATAAATAAATAAAAAAAAAAAAAATCGTTAAATTCCACCCGAACTACGCAAGATCTGATTCATGTCTTGACATGATACGTAGGCAACCCTCCAAAGGGTTCGATCATAATTTTTGAAAATATGCCTAGAAAAGTCGGGATGAAACACAAAGCTTCCATGATAGGTTGGGAAATGCATATAGAAACATGACATATAACGTGGCATTATAATGTGTTAAATACATAACACTCACCCGTTTGCTACTTGTTCACAGAAAGATAAAATAATTGGTGGTTGGTTTGTGGTTTAAACTGGCAACACATCCGTATAACACCAGATACAAGGGTAAAAGAGGAATGATCCGCAGAGAAGATATAGGGTCTGATAGTGAAGAAGAGCAGAATCAGTTGATTTCGCAGAAAGTAACTTCAGTGGAAGAAATAAAGGCATTAAAACAACAAATGGCGGAGATGTACCAAGCTTGGTTGAGTGGACAAGCCCCGCCTGCTTCTATCCCTGGACTTTCAACTTCGAATGATCCAAATTCTGACCCAGCTCAAACTAGTGATCCATTCTACCCGCCAGGATTTGGCCCATTTGCTAATATGTCCGGAGTTGCTGGTACTTCTACCGTGCGCCCATCAAATCCATCTGTCGCAAATAACCCGCTTTTTACTTCTGTAGCGCCAGCTACTACGGGTATTCAACCGACAATACCAAAGGATATGGGAAAACCAAATCATGATATGTTATATCCTCCTGAAATGACTTTCAAACCACAAAATCCACATTATCATGTTCATCAACGCGATACTCCTATCGTGATTGAGAAGATTGCTAAGAATGAGGAGCAGGAGGAGATGGCTAGAAAAGTTAGAAGCCTGGAACAAAGTATGAGAAATATGCAAGGAGTAGGTGGACCAAAAAGTGTTTCGTACAAGGATTTATGTATGTTTCCTGATGTCCATTTGCCTATAGGATTCAAAATGCCAAAATTTGACAAATATGAAGGACACGGCGATCCTGTAGCTCATTTGAAAAAGTTTTGCAATCAATTAAGGGGAGCAGGAGGAAAAGAAGAATTATTGATGGCGTATTTTGGAGAAAGCCTTACAGGGATAGCTTCTGAATGGTTCATTGATCAAGATATTTCCCGTTGGCATACGTGGGATGACATGGCTCGAGATTTCGTTCAACAATTTCAGTATAACATTGAGATAGTGCCAGATCGCACTACGCTTGCCAATATGAGAAAAAAGATGACTGAAAGTTTTCGAGAATATGCCGTCAGATGGAGAGAGCAGGCTTCAAGAGTTAGACCATCGATAAAAGAATCCGAAATGATTGATATTTTTCTGCAAGCACAAGAACCTGATTATTTCCATCATTTGCTTTCTACTATCGGAAGCACATTTGCAGAAGTTATCAAAGTTGGAGAGATGGTAGAAAACGGAATTAAATCAGGAAAGATCATCAGCCAGGCCGCTTTGAAAGCAACAACACAGGCAATTCAAAGTGGTACAGGAAGTTTTGGGGGAAAGAAAAGAAAAGAGGATGTAGCAACGGTCATGACAGGTCCACGACAAAATTGGAAAGGTGCGCGTCAACCATATGCACAGAATCCATTATATTTTGTTCCATCTCCCCAATATCCTATTTACAATACACAACCATATGCTCGAGGTCCTTCTTACCCGCAGTGGCGTGCACCAGCAATCCAAAATCGTCCAATGGCCCCGCAAGTTCAAAGAGGCCCTCCGAGGTCTAATTTTCGGCCTAGAGCAGAATTCAAAAGAGAAAACATGGTAAAAGATAATTTCACTCCTATTGGAATATATTACACCAGTTTATTTCATAGGCTGAGAAAAATGAATGTTCTAAACCCAATTGAGAGAAGGATCCCGAATCCTCCCCCAAAGAATTTGGACTATTCTAGAAGATGTGAATACTGTTCTGATGCCCCAGGGTACGACACAGAGAAATGTTGGCATCTGAAAAGAGCCATTCAAGAGTTGATTGATACCCAACAGATCATGGTAGAAAGTCCAGGCACTCCAAATGTCAATCAAAATCCGCTGCCAGATCATAATGAAACAAACATGCTCGATGTGATACTCAGTGGTGAAGATGTTACGATTCCCTTTAAGCCGATCATTAAAATTAAAACTGATTTGGAAAAATCGGCAAATGCTGTAGATTTAACGAAAGAAAAGCTTGCAGAAGCAGAGATGGTGATAGCAAAACCCGAATCATCGAATGATCTCTTGGCAATGGGAAAAGAGATTTCAGAAAATATTGGGTCAAGTCAAATAAAGCCGAAACTCATTATTCCTGGAAGAGCCAATATGCCTCTTTTAATCATAAAAGGAGCTCCTATAGCTCCTATTGTTATCAAACCGGTGTCACAGTTGCCTATGGTCGATACCAAGGCAGTCCCTTGGAATTATGATCGCGTTGTGGTAATGCACAAAGGGAAAGAAGTGACTGAAGAGGTAGATGAAGTAGGGGGATTAACTCGATCTGGAAGATGTTATGCTCCAGTAGAGTTAAGAAAGAATAAACAAGGTGGTGAAGAACGAATGACAGTCAAGAAGCCTGTCACTGATGAAGAAGCTGAAGAATTCTTAAAGAAAATGAAATTGCCAGAATATTCTGTTATAGAACAGTTGAAAAAGACACCAGCACAGATTTCTTTGTTGTCCTTATTGATACATTCAGAAGAACACCGCAAGGCTGTAATGAAGATTCTTAATGAGGCATGTGTTCCTAGTGAGATTAGAGTAAATCAGCTGGAAAAAGTTGTTGGAAGAATCCTTGAAGCAAATAAAATTACTTTTTCAGATGATGAATTGCCTATAGAAGGTACGAAGCATAACAAAGGTCTGTATATTTCTGTAAAATGCGAACAGTCCATCATCACTCGAGTGTTAGTTGATGGAGGATCAGGCGCTAACATTTGTCCTATGTCAACTTTACAAAAGTTGAATGTTAATGGGGAAAGAATCCGATCTAACAATGTATGTGTCAAAGGATTTGACGGGTCGAAAACTGATGCCATTGGTGAAATAGAACTCATATTGACAATTGGGCCTGTGGATTTTGCTATGGATTTTCAAGTACTGAACATTGATGCTTCATACAATATGTTATTGGGAAGGCCATGGATTCATAGGGCCAAAGCAGTCGCATCAACGTTGCATCAAATGGTCAAATTCGAATGTGACAGGCAAGAGATAGTGGTTCATGGTGAAGGAGATTTATCAATGTACAAAGACTATTCTGTTTCTTCCATCGAAGCAAATACTGCCAATGTGTTAATTCATCAAGCTTCTGAGGTAGTGGCTGTTGAGCATATCCTCGAGGGGAATCTCATCGCAAGACCACAATTGTCCTCTACATCTGTTATGGTAGTGAATGAAATGTTGAAACATGGTTTCGAACCAGGAAAAGGTCTAGGGATGTTTTTGCAAGGCATAGTTCATCCAGTAAAACTTTATGAGAACTTTGGTACTTTTGGTTTGGGATACGAGCCTACTGCTGAAGATATAAAGAAGGCTAAAAAGCGTAAGAAAGAGTCATGGTCACTTACCAAGCCGATACCGCCACTTCATGAGTCTTTTATAAAATTCAGTGATATAGGATCCTCCAAGTTACTTGCTGCAGAATCAATGAATGATGATGGTACAAAGTTGATTGATCTTTTTCAGAATATGTTCATTGAAGCTGATATGGTTGAAATTGGGGAAGGTACCAGTAATGCAGATGTGCAGTTTGTCGGCCATGATGTCCAGCTTAACAATTGGGAGGCCACTCCTCTCCCTATTATAAAAGAGTCTTGTTCTTTCTATGCCGATTCTAATGATATGACATGCATGAAGAATTGTTCACCAGATTTAAAAACTCAATCTAATTTTGAAATGATGAATAAGGAGGTTGAATACGATGAAGGAGAAGCATTTAAGGATATAGGCGAAGATTTCAAACAGTTTGAAAATAAGACAAATCCCAATTTGGAAGAAACTGAGGCGATCAATTTAGGAGATTTTGAAAATATTAGGGAGATTAAGATAAGTGTACATGTTCAACCACAACAAAAGAAAGCTATAATTGAAGCTTTGCATGAGTATAAAGATATCTTCGCGTGGTCTTATGATGATATGCCCGGTTTAAGCACTGATTTGGTAGTTCACAAATTGCCAATTGATCCTGTTTTTCCTCCTGTCAAGCAGAAGCTGAGAAATGTTCAAAACTGACATGAGTGTAAAAATTAAAGAGGAAATCACGAAGCAACTTGAGGCTAAAGTCATTCGAGTGGCCCAGTATCCTACTTGGTTGGCAAATATTGTCCCTGTTCCAAAGAAAGACGGTAAAGTTCGGATGTGTGTTGATTATCGCGATTTAAACAAAGCAAGTTCGAAAGATAATTTTCCACTTCCCAATATTCATATTTTATTGGACAATTGTGCCAAACATGATCTTGCTTCTTTTGTGGATTGTTACGCGGGGTATCACCAGATCATTATGGATCCAGAAGATGCGGAAAAGACGTCATTTATTACTCCATGGGGAACATATTGTTATAGAGTTATGCCTTTTGGATTAAAGAATGCTGGGGCAACTTACATGAGGGCGATGACCACAATGTTTCATGACATGATGCACAAAGAAATTGAAGTTTATGTGGATGATGTGATCATTAAATCGAGAGAGCAATCTGATCATACCAAAGATTTGAGAAAATTCTTTGAAAGGCTTCGGAGGTATGATCTCAAACTTAATCCAGCAAAATGTGTATTCGGAGTTCCGTCAGGAAAACTTTTGGGTTTTATAGTCAGTCGACGTGGCATTGAGTTAGATCCTTCAAAAATAAAAGCTATCCAAGATTTGCCTCCACCGAAAAATAAAACGGAGGTGATGAGTTTGCTTGGAAGGTTGAATTATATCAGTAGATTCATTGCTCAGCTTACGACAACTTGTGAACCAATATTCAAGTTATTGAAGAAGAATGTTAAAGTTGAATGGACTGAAGAATGTCAAGAGGCATTTGACAGAATTAAGAGACACTTGTCAAATCCGCCTATTTTGGTTCCTCCAGAGCCAGGCCGACCTTTGATATTGTACATGTCTGTTTTAGATAATTCTTTTGGCTGTGTATTGGGTCAACATGATGTCACAGGAAGGAAAGAACAAGCCATCTACTACCTCAGCAAAAAGTTTACCACTTATGAGGCTAAGTACACTCTTCTTGAGAAAACGTGCTGCGCCTTAACTTGGGTAGCCCAAAAGTTGAAACATTACTTGTCATCTTATACTACTTACCTCATATCTCGTATGGATCCTTTAAAGTATATCTTTCAGAAGCCTATGCCCACAGGCAGACTCGCGAAATGGCAGATGTTGCTCACAGAGTTTGATATTGTTTATGTGACACGAACTGCAATGAAAGCTCAAGCCTTGGCGGATCATTTGGCTGAAAATCCTATTGATGAGGAGTATGAGCCATTGAAGACTTATTTTCCAGATGAAGAGGTATTATATGCTGATGAGTTTATTTCAGAAGATTGTCATTTAGGCTGGAAGTTGTTCTTTGATGGAGCTGCTAATATAAAAGGAGTGGGGATAGGAGCGGTTCTTATTTCTGAATCAGGACAATATTATCCCATAACAGCCCAACTTCGATTCTACTGTACCAATAATATGGAAGAATACGAAGCTTGCATTCTGGGATTGAGATTAGCCATTGACATGGGGGTCCAAGAATTGTTGGTATTCGGAGATTCAGATTTATTAGTCCACCAAATCCAAGGAGATTGGGAGACGCGTGATTCGAAACTCCTACCATATAGAAGTTGTCTGCAAGATCTTTGTCAACGATTTGTATTAGTAAAGTTCAAACACATTCCCAGAGCTCATAATGAGATTGCTGATGCTTTGGCGACATTATCTTCGATGCTTCAATATCCCGATAAAACTTATATTGACCCTTTGCATATACAGATTCATGATCAACATGCATATTGTAATGTGGTTGAAGAAGAATTTGATGGGGAGCCTTGGTTCTACGATATCAAAGAATACATTCAAACTGGGAAGTATCCTGTACATGCTGATGGTAATCAAAAGAGAACCATTCGACGTCTGTCTAGTGGATATTTCTTAAGTGGAGGAATCTTGTATAAGAGGACTCCTGATTTAGGACTTTTGAGGTGTGTGAATGCTAAAGAAGCTTCAAAAATCATGACTGAAGTGCATTCTGGGATTTGTGGACCACACATGAGTGGGTATGTTTTGGCAAAGAAAATACTCCGAGCAGGTTACTATTGGCTCACCATGGAGCGAGATTCCATCAATTTCGTTCGTAAATGTCATGAATGCCAGGTACATGGAGACTTGATACATTCCCCTCCATCCGAATTGCATACAATGACTGCTCCATGGCCTTTTATGGCTTGGGGAATGGACGTAATTGGACCAATTGAACCAAAAGCCTCGAATGGACATAGGTTCATCTTGGTAGCCATTGATTATTTCACGAAATGGGTAGAAGCAGTGACTTTCAAGTCAGTGACCAAGAAAGTTGTGGTTGATTTTATTCACTCCAACATCATTTGTCGTTTCGGCATTCCAAAGATAATTGTCACGGATAATGCCGCCAATCTCAATAGCCATCTGATGCGAGAAGTATGCCAGCAATTTAAGATTATGCATCGAAATTCAACTCCTTATCGTCCAAAGACGAATGGAGCTGTAGAAGCTGCCAACAAAAACTTAAAGAAAATACTCCGTAAGATGGTGCAGGGTTCCCGACAATGGCATGAAAAGTTACCTTTTGCTTTGTTGGGTTATCGTACTACAGTTCGAACTTCAATTGGAGCAACTCCTTACTTGTTAGTGTATGGAACTGAAGCAGTTATACCCGCAGAGATTGAGATTCCATCTCTTCGAGTAGTTGCGGAAGCTGAAATTGATGAAGACCAATGGGTCAAGAATCGTTTAGAGCAATTAAGTTTGATTGATGAAAAAAGATTGACGTCAGTATGTCATGGACAGCTATATCAGAAGAGAATGGCACGAGCATATAATAAAAAGGTGCGTCACCGACATTTTGAAGTTGGTCAGTTAGTACTAAGACGCATCCTTCCTCATCAGTTTGAAGCCAAAGGCAAATTTTCTCCTAATTGGCATGGGCCATTCATGGTAAAGAAAGTGTTACCCAATGGCGCATTATATCTGACTGATGTGGAAGGAAAAATGGAAGGAATGCCGGTCAATGCTGATGCAGTTAAAAGATATTATGTATGATATTCATGTACAATTATGTTATGTATGTTTTGTACTTATATTTTTAAAGATTGAAATGATGAAGGCATTTTGTTCTACTATCTAAATGATATATAAACCTTTGCATACCCCTTTTGAGCTTTTATTTTTTCTTCGAACCCCTCTTTTGGAATCTCAAAAATAAAAAAAAAATAAAAAAAAAAAAATAATAATAATAATAATTTCAAAATCAAACAAAAGAATGATGTTTCATGAACTACGTTTGACCTGATTCTTGCTATGACAAGATACGTAGGCAGCCCTACTCCGGGGTTCGGTCTAACCAGAGGAAAATTCAAATGACCCAGAATGAAATGAAACTGGGGCAAAATTTATTTTCTTAAAAGGATAGATTCCAAAAGTTGTATGTTTCACCCAATGTTATATAAATTTTTTGAGCCTCATGCCTACCTTTCTTCCTAACCCTATCCAAAAGCCAAGTTACAACCAAAGAAAGACCTTCGGATTAATCTTTGAGAATGTCAAGGCTAAACATATTATGAGTGCATGATATTTCATATTTTGGGTGATGTTTATTAAAAAAAAAAAAAAAAAAAAAAAAAAAAAAAAAAAGAAATGAGAGAATCTTATTGGTGAAAACCCTTTCGGGCATCATAAGACGACTGTGAGCTGAGACGAAAATGAAAAGAGATAGGCTCGTTGGCGAAAACCCATTGAGGTGCCACAAGCTTAAAAAAGGGTTGTTATCAAGAAGGAACAAATTCAAGATTGGCTTAATTTCAAGCTCAATATGTGGACAAAAGTTGTAATGATTGGTGTGGGTAGATCTGGTTGTTTTATTCAAAATGCATGTCATAATCACCAGAATTGACTTCCACATTCAGATAAGTTTTCTCTTTGTTTTGAAAAAGAGATATTTATTGTCTTTTTATTTTGTTTTATTTTTTTTTTTTTTTTTTATTTTTGTGTCTTTGTCATCAAACAAAAATTTTGTTATCTTTTGAGACAATTCACGTCAGGTCAAGTGAGAAAAGACTCCAAACTCGCTACCAACTCCTTTAAGGGTACAAAGCAAGACAAAAGGTCGATGTACAAAGACAACATTTCAAAGTAAAATTAAAGTACTCAAGATGATTCTGATTTGACCATTTTAAAACTTGAGGAAATTTAAGGGATGTATTGGAAGCTAAACTCAGAAGCATCATACAACAGAAATATGATTTGAGTTGAGGATCTCAGTAGTCAGAATTCTGAGTCAGAAATATGACAATTCAAAGAGATTATCATGGATTGGAAAAGAGTTGAGCATGGAAAGCGCGAGAGCGGCCACTTCAAAAGCCAAATGCCACAAACTAACCACCATATGTTTTAAAACTGACAATTTTTCTTTGTTTGAAACAGAGATGAAATGATTATTTTCAGATAAAGGATGCAATTTCATACTTCATTCAATACAAGAAGCATGATTACAACATTCGATACTGGATCTCGGTCATGATATATTCTGTTCTTTGCAAGATATATTAAGATCCAGTAAGACATAAATTTTTTCAGTACAAACTGGGGCAAAAAAATTTTATGTGTGTTATATGAAAATTTATTGTTATGCTCAGGACCCTCCTGAATAATGGGAATTTATTTTATGCTCAGGACCCTCCTGAAGAATGGGAATTTATTTTATGCGCAGGACCCTCCTGAATAATGGGAATTTATTTTATGCTCAGGACCCTCCTGAATAATGGGAATTTATTTTATGCTCAGGACCCTCCTGAAGAATGGAATATTATTTTTCTATTTCACTATTTGCTTTGAGTCCAGGAGCCCGCCTGAAGAACAGGGTAAACAAGTTGCAATTCAGGAGCCCACCTGAAGAACAGGGTGAAGAATTATAAATCCAGAAGCCCGCCTGAAGAACGGGGTAAAGGAAAAGAAAGTCCAGGAGCCCGCCTGAAGAACAGGGTGAAGGAAAAAGAAAGCTCAGGAGCCCGCCTGAAGAACAGGGTGAAGAAAAAAAAAGAGTTCAGGAACCCGCCTGAAGAACAGGGTGAAGAAAAAAAAAAGAAAGCTCAGGAGCCCGCCTGAAGAACAGGGTGAAGAAAAAAAAAAAAGTTCAGGAGCCCGCCTGAAGAACAGGGTGAAGGAAAAGAAAGTTCAGGAGCCCGCCTGAAGAACAGGGTGAAGAATTATAAATCCAGGAGCCCGCCTGAAGAACAGGGTGAAGGAAAAGAAAGTTCAGGAGCCCGCCTGAAGAATAGGGTAAATTTTCAAGTTCAAGTCATGAAGATTTGAATAAGGATTCTAGAGATCGCAATTTTTATTTGTATTTTTCATTTTTGATTTTTATTAGTCAGTTGAATGTAAAAGCAGAAGTCGTCAATCGGAAACTCGACGGAATCTCACTCGACTTTACCTTTTCTCTCACCAAAATAACTTTTGAACTACTCATGACCTGATTCCCTTGTAACCCGGGATAGGTAGGATGTCCAAAAACAGGACTCGATCATATTTGTCTTTTTATTTTTACTTTTATTTTTATTCTTACCTTTCAAATAATTGGAGAATCAAAAATCATATCTTGTCTACTTCTTTGTATGAAAACTCTTCGAGATTTCACACAAAGAGGGGCAAAAATGTAGACACGTGATTTTTGACCCTCCCTAAAATTTAAATTGTTTATCAATATTAAATATTTATATTTATATTTAATCATATATTATTTTGCCTATTATTTTATGTTTAAAATACTTAAAATAATTAAATGTAGTTAATTTAGGATATTGTCTTATTTTATTCCTAAAAAAAAAAAAAAAAAAAAAAAAAAAAAAAAAAAATAATAATAATAAAATATAATAATAATAATAATAATAATAAAAATAATAAAAATAAAATTAAAAAATAAATTAGTAGTTTTTGTACTATCTTAATTATTTTTGTCTATTTTTAGGATTTTATTGTATTTTTAAAATATAAAATTATTATTATTATTTTATGTGTTATCTTGTTTATTTATTTATTATTTTTCGTTATTTTTATAATTAAAATATATATATATATATAATTTTTTTTTAAAAAAAAAAAAAAAAAAAAAAAAAAAAAAAAAAAAAAAGGGGTCATCTTACACTAACCCCCCCCACATCCCCCATTTTCCCTCAATTTCCCCACGTCCCATGCACACACCCCACGTTTCCACCACATCTACAAAACTACACATGCACACAAACACTACTATATATATAGCAACACACACCACACGGACACATGCATAGAGAACACTTCTATATATATTTTGCAGACAACAAAAAACACACAGACAAACGAAAAAACAAAAAGAAACTTAGAAGAAAAAAGAAAAAAGAAGGCAACAACGGGAAGGAAAAGAAAGAAAATAACATTTTGTGGAAAGGCAAAAATCAAAAGAGAAAAACTAAGAGTAAGACAGAAAGAAATAAAAAGCAACGAAGTTGAGTTTGGGGTTCCGTTTGAGCTTTCGAAGACGGGGTTTTTATACTTGATTTAATTTACTACACAGGTTCCTATTCAATTTTGTACTATTATATTATAAGTTTATCATGAATCGGAGTTTGAGTGAAATTGTTTAAATGATTTCTCATCGAAGTAAACTTCATTTTATCATATTCATATATATCCAAGAGCATTTCAATGTTAGTTAATATATGTTGTATGCTTAGATATTGCGACGGATTTGATGACATGTCATTAATAATCAATGTTTAAAATTTAATGATGTATTTAGTTGATTCAAAGTAGTTCTTAAAAGTTTAATTAATTTTTTTTTTTATTTTATTCGATTCTTCATTCTTATCGTTTTACAGTGCATACGTGAGTGTTTTGTTAGTTAAAACTTTCTCGTTTTCATAATGTATATGGGTGCATGTTTTGTCACAGTAACATTTCCTTTCTATGTATATTTTTAGAACCTGTTAAGTATTGGTGTATAAATAGTAGTATGGATTGTATGAAAATAATGCATAAGTAGTATTAGTAGGTATGCAAAGATTGCATGGAATTAGTGAAAAAATGAAAATTTATTTGTATGTATAATATTGATTGTGCAGGTGTAGTATTTATTTGATAAATATTGTGGGATTGACTTAATAATGTTAATAATAATTAAATAAATAAGGGTGTGGTGAGTGTAGATCGAGGCTAAAGAATAAGTATTCTACTTTTATATTAACATTAACTATTTTTTTTATTAGAAGTCAAAGTATTAGAGAATCAAATAGGTTAATCATGTAACGAGTTGTTAGATTTAATACTGCACAAAAATAGGATTTAAAACGTATCCATATTGCTAGTAAATTATTTGATGATATCATATATAAGCATTTCGTGACTTGGTAAATTAGTTGACATGAAACTAACAAAAATATGATTGATAGCATGCTATTTTAGGAAAAAACCTATAAGTTACCGACCATTTGACTTTCTTGTTTCTTACTTTAATGTTTGAATGTTTATGTTTAAATTCATTAAGGGAGTGAGGCGAGTTGCGGAATAATCCAAGATTTGTTGTAAAAAAAAAAATAATAAAAATAAAGAGCGGAAAAGAGAATATAAATAGATAAAATTATCTCGAGTTAGTAAGAGATGAAACAAATATTTTTAGCGCTAGATAAGCTTTAGGCACCTTTTTTTTAACGCTAGATAAGCTTTAGGCACGTTCAAAATATTCGTCTCAGTTAAGAATGCGGTGTACGCATCTTTTCGAGACATTTAAAATTCAAGGATGCAATAATGCACCTTGATAAATATTTTTTTCAAATTTAACTTTTCACCAATTTATTTAATATAAGATAATAGACAAGTTTTCAGTATAATAAAAAATGAGCAAATTAGGCCTTAACACAATTTATCGAAATAATTTTAGTTAAGTATAAGTTAATAAAAGCGACCGTGCTAGAACCACGGGATTCGAGGGGTGCTTCACACCTTCCCCTCGATCAACAGAATTCCTTACCCGTTTTCTGTTTTCGCAGACCAAATAAGAGTCATTTCCTTTTGATTAGGGATTCAAAAAAAAAAAAAAAGGGTGACTTGGAACACCAAAACTCAATTCCAAGTGGCGACTCTGTAAATAATTTAATCCCTATTCAATATCGTCACTTTAATTGGAAAAACCCTTCAACTCGACCCGCCAGCGGAGAAAAAAGGGGTGTGACAGATGCAATGTGTTTGATCGAACTCATAAAGTTTAATTCAGATAAATGAAGGAGGGGAGGAGGAAACTTTGTTTTAATGGGAATAATTAATAGGAATATATAGATTTAGATACAATATTTGGATCTTTTAGTGTAGCTGAGGTCTACATGAAGGTGTTAGGGTTTCTGATTTCACTAGTTTATTGTAATGTTTAGATGAATCTTTTTTGACAATGTTTGAATAGCCTATAATTAATAAGAAAATATAAAAATAGCTTCTCTATATTATACATATTATTTGTCGCTCAATTAGTCCATTGTTAATTGTTGATGTTTATATAGAGCGTGCATGTGGATTTTTTAAAGAAATTCATCACAAGTCAAACTTAATATCTGGCATTGCCAGCCAACTCTCTTGGAGCTTAGGCTAATTTAATCATCTTATACTTCACTTCATACCTTTTAATTATTGATTTTACCTACTATTTTACTGTGCATTTCTTCCAATTAATTTCATTACAATCTGATCGTTTGGTCAATTCAAACCCATGTACAAATTCAACTGTACCGTTTTAAGAGTGAACAAGTATTTCTTTACTTCTAGTTCTGGTGGCGAGCGTAGTTGGCCGAATTTGTACTTTTTATGGCGATCAATATCACTATTTTCCCTTTGAAATTTTTCAATTGAAAGATGCTCAATCGCTATTTTCATAGATATTCGACTGAAATAGAGAGAAAAGAATAAATAATAATGTTTTCATGCGATAAAATTAAAAAGCTTCTCAATATTTCAATAATAATATATTTTCCATCATGTGTTTCCCAGTAAGCTGATTCAGTGAGAAATATATTTTGTAACTTAATTTTTTTATTAATTCACGATTAAAAAAAAAAAACCTATATTTCTAAATAGATGTGTGATTTCCTGGAGCTAGTGACTGTTGTGTGTCTAGAATGTGCAAACTCAACCAACATCATAAGATGCTTGCTGTAATTAGAATATTATAAATAGTTTGCTTTTTCTATTTTCCCAAAAGTTGTGCATTTTGCAAAATATTATGAATATCCTGTTTTAGATCCAACTCCAAATGAATTAGAAGAGGTAAATATGAGTTATATGCATGAAGAATATAGTCAACAATGTCGACATTTTTTAAACTCCTTTGTCGTAGACCGATTACTATCAAAAAAATAAAATAAAATTTTTCTAAATTACTTTATGTCAGCGGGGTTTTCAAGCATCAAAATGACATATCGACATCATGACCTAGTTGTCAACAATCAAACTTATATTTTGTTCTTCAAGTGTATATAACCCTGTCTATGTGGCATGCCAACTAAATTTCCACATAGTTAAAACACACTACCACATGCCATGCACACATCTCCACTAGCTAAATTTTGTTTTGGCTAGTTCAATTTACCTTCATATAGTTGGGGACATTCTATTATTCCACCGAGATAGAGAATATGTGACCTTTTAACACTCATCACATACAAATATAATGACATGGTGTAAAGTCAACTTTGGATCCAAACTTATGGCTTTGCACATTCCTCATGTAACATAACACACTTCCTAACGTGTCCAAAAGAGTTCACACTTTGGCTCTTATTACCTATATATAACCATATGGTTTCTTCACCTATCATACACAACACAAATACTATATACAAGTACACACATACAATATCTAGCTAGCTCATATTTCAAGCTTTCTCTAAGGTATAAAATGTCTGGAATTTTCAAGATTATTGGGTTCGAGAAGAGAAGGATGTGTTCAAATGGAGATGATGATGGAGATTATGATTATGCTCCTGCTGCATGAATTACTTCATTGAAGTTTCTTGGTAGAGACAACTTTAGTACAAAGAGGTTTTGGTCAAACTTACGTTGTCTAAATAAGTAGGGATATGTAAGTTAATTTTTATTTTAGTAACTTATAAAGTTAAATCTTTTTGCTGCTGAGTTCTCTGTTGTTGGGGACTTTGATCAAGATCATTAGCTTATTATATGTATCTTTAATGCAATATCTTGTTGTATTAACTTATGAAAAACAGTGACATGGATTGTAGTCTCACTTGATTATAAAATTATTCTACTCACTCCATTTTAATTGAAGTGTTTATTTTGAATGGATAATTCAAGAAAATAAAAAACATTTTAAAATTTTGGTGAATTCAACTTAAAGAGGAGTATAATATATATCAAATATCTTTTAATTTTCTGATAGTAAACATGTCAAGTATAGAAAGCGACACTTCTACTTACACAAACTAAAAAAAAAGTAATACATATAAATTAAAATAGAATGATATATATTTAGATCTTATTATTATAATCAGATAAAAATAGCTTTCTATATCTGTGCCATACTCATCGCTCAATTAGTTGGTCGCCATGGTATATATGACGAAAATATTGGTGATTTTGGATAGTGATGGAAATAGTTAGAAAGGTTGTACTAGTGAGTTGGCATGTCATTTTGGCTAAAAACAAATGAGTTTAACTGGGAAGGGAAAATTTAAGCAACAGGTATAACTTTATGTAACGATCCTCTCGGTCGTTTGGGAAATTTTCTCATCTTCCCTATTTTAGCTCTCCTCGTAGTAAGACTGTCTAACGGGCCGGGCCGGGTCAACCCGGAACCGGCCCCCTCTCTCTTACCGGGTTCCGGGCCGGTTCCGGGCCGGTTTTGGCCTTAACCGGTCCGGGCCGGGCCGGGCCGCACAGTAAAAAAAATAAAACCCACCCGGAACCGGCCCACTTAACCCAATCCGGTCAAACCCGATAAAATCCGGTCAAACCCGGATAAAAACCGGTCAAATATACGCTATATACACAATTTATACATTAAATATACACTTCTATAGAAGATATATACAATGTATACATTAAATATACACTTCTATAGAAGATATATACACGTGTATACATTAAATATACACTTCTATATAAGATATATAAACATATACACATGTATACATTAAATATACAGTTGTATAGAAGATATTAAAACTTTAAATTGATAAATAAAAATAAATAAAAAACAACGACTAAGGAGTGAATGAAATTGTGGAATTTTATTGATTGCAAAATGATCCAAAATTTATAATTTACATGAATGAAAAATCTATAAATTATGCATCATTTTTTCCAACTCATTCATGTTAATATTAATTGGAATTTGCATAGGATAGTCGAAGTCAACAGGGGCAAACCCATGCATTGGACTTGATTCTGTTGAGTTCTCCCGTGAAGTCATAATTTCTTCAAGTTTGAGGTCGTCGCTTGGCTCTGGTTCCATTCCTTGGTTTCTTCTTTCTGCTCTAATCCAACCTCTAAGGCAAACTAAAACATTCATTGCGTTGCTTCCCAATGAGTGTCGGTTGTCTCCAAGCTGCTGTCGTCCCTGACTGAAGGCGCTCTCTGATGCAACGGTTGACATTGGAACATTCAAGATATCTCTGGCTAATCTTGAAAGTACAGGATATTGTGATTCATTATTCCTCCACCAATCCAGTGAGTTGATCCGTCGTCTGCGATCCTCTGGTGGCGTCCGCAGATAATATTTCAGCTCTTCCCGATAAGTTGATGTGTAAGCTCTCTCATCCACACTGTTCCAACAAGTTAAATCATAAAACGAATCAGGAAAACCACTATGTGCCGGCCTTTTAGAAGATGATGGCTCCTCGGGAGGATGAGGAGCGACAGTTGGACTGATATTTGTAGGTACGGCTGAATCAAATAAATCAGCATAGTGATTATATAATTTTTCTATATAATCTTTTGCATCAGCCGTAGCCGTCCACAAATCAGGCTGCTCTTGTTCAGACTCACGGTTAGTATTTATTTCTAAGTTAGCATAAATAAGAGTACTAAAGTGACACATATGATTAAATTTCATGCACGGATTTAACATAGCACCAACCAAGTAAATAGGGGGAATCGGGAAGAAATATTTTTTAAATTTCGTAAACATAGCGCCAACAGCTTCTTTATAACCTTCTTTATTTTTATATTGTTGGAGCAAACCAGAAATATCGGCTATATATGCCAAAATATTACAAACAGTAGGATAGTATGCACCGGAAAATTCAACCGTAGCTACATAAAATTTTTCTAAAAACTTAACAAGATCATTAATTATAACCCAATCAGAATTATGTAACAAGCAATCAGCAGAATCAGCAAAAGAACCACAGTGTTGGTTAAAAGTTAGTGTAATAGGTATTCTATATTTATAACAAGTTTTTAAAAATTCATACGTAGAATTTCATCTAATATCAATTTCCTCAGGCATTAAAATCGGTGTAAGTCCATTTTCTTGACATTTAACTTTAAATTCTTTAATTCTCGCTCTACGATTATTTCCTTGAATGAAACCTACGGCAAGACGAATTTTTTCAATATAAACCTCAAAAAAGTCAAGACCATCTTTTACAATTAAATTATAGATATGACATGCACACTTAATATGGAAAATTTCAGGAAAGGGTGGAGATAACGTAGATTTTATTTTTGTTATAGCATTCTTGTTGTTAGAAGCATTATCAAAAGCAATACATAAAATTTTATTTTCTATACCATAATATCCGGCAATTTTAATAATAGAATCAGCAATAAATTGTCCAGTATGTTTGCGATCTTCATCATATAAAAAAGCAAGAATACCTTTTTGCATTATGAAATTACTATCCATCCAATGACAAGTAACGGTTAAATAATCATTTTTATTAACAGCACGACCAAGATCAGAAGTTAGGGACAATCTACATTGAATATTTTTTAAGAATGTTGATAAATAAAAACAATATTGTGAATGGAGTTTAAAAATATCAGACCGACAAGTAGTTCTAGGAATACCATTAAACATAGGATTATAAATTGCTTGTATATAACGGATAAAAGCATCAGAAGAAGGAAAACTAAAAGGCAAACAACCCACAACTACCATTTTAGCTATTTCTTCCCGGTCCCTCAATTTATTATACTTTTTCGCTACTTGACCGGTTGTTGGGTCCATTCTAGTTTGCGTTGACCCACCAACATCCCCACCACCTTTTGCAATATTTAACTCTCTTTTGTGATCTTCAGCTATATTTCTCATTAACGTACCCGTACCCCCTTGCTTACCGCCACTTCTATGCTTATATATTTGTTGACAAATATTGCACAGCACCTCAATATCTGATATACATTCAAAAAATTGCCATGCAATACTAGTTCTTTTACGGGGTTTTGGGGCACTGGGAGGACGGGAAGGGAGATTAACTGATTCAGATCTAACGTTAGCATCTCCTACTGCGGGTGTTTCAGCAATATTTTCATCATCTTCGTCTACATTAACTGCATCTACTTCATTTTCTTCTTCTATACCGTAATTATCCTGAAATTCTACATAATCCATATCGTGAGCACCTACACCTATTTCTTCCTCAAAAGGTGTACCAAGAGGTACCGGAGGAGAAGTCACACGGGTATATCTATTACTTGAACTACCTCTACCGCTATTAATTCGCTTTTTACTACCACTACCGCTTTCGGGACAAAAATTTCTAACACCTTTAGCAGCGAGGTTTTTTAATTTATCCATAATATAAATTAAATTAAACTAAAAATATTTAAAATACACAAATATAATAAAATTAAATATTAAACAATTAATACAATAAATAAAAATTAAACGTAAGAGATGGAACGACAATACCAAATTTTGGAAGTATCCGAAGATTGCGACTTTAGAAACTTCCGCTCTTACTTTGTAAACGAAAAATTAAAAAATTAAAGTGAACACTTTAAGAAATTAAATATATTGAATATTTGAGAATTGAGAATTGAGATTTGAGAGAGAATGAGATTTGAGAGAGTGAAAAATTGTGTGAGAAATGATTTGAAGTTGTAGGGTATTTATAGATTTATTTTGAGGATTAAAAAATATTTTATATATATATTTTTTTTTAATTAAATGGGCCCAAACTAGCCGTTTGGACCCAAAAACGGTAATATTACCGTTGGGCCAACGGCTAGTTTGGCCCAAAAAATTAAAATTAATTTTTTTTTATTTTTTTTGGGTACCGGGCCGGGCCGGGCCGGTTAACCGGCGGGCCTGGACCGGGTTGGTCCGGGCCGGGTTAACCGGGCCCAATTTTAAAAAAAACCGGACCGGGACCCGGTACCCTAAAGCCCTAGGGCTTTCCGGGCCGGGTCAAACCGGTCCGGTTTGGTGTTTCGGGCCGGTTCGGTCCGGGCCGGGCCGGGTCAGCCCGGCCCGTTTGACACCTTTACCTCGTAGCTTGTATACGTGATTTATGACTTACGAAGATGGATAGTACCGATTCGTGAGGTGTTCGGAGGCAATTTAAGTCATTAATTCGATCCTTGAGTTTTAATAAAGTTAAACCCGATAATAGTCAATTTTTTATCGAGATGACCTCGGGTTAGTATTTTAATATTTTCAATAGGTTCGGAATGTACTTTTTAGTCAATGTACATATTTAATTTATTTTTTGAGGTTTCAAATATTATTTGAGAATTTATCGAATATTTTAGATATTATTTTAGTTGGTGGTTATTGGGCCAAATCGATATTTCTTAACTCTTGAGACCTATGCATAATAATAGATTTAAGTGGAAAGGATTTGATACAAGTATGATCATGACTGTCACACCCCTTTTTTAACTCCCCAAAGATTCATTTTATGGTTTGAAAGGGTTTTTATTATTAAAGTGACAAAAGATTGAAAATTTATTTCGAAAAAGGATTATTTACATTTTTGTTCAGAGTCGACACTTGATATAATCCGGTGTGTCAAGTCATCTTTGAAAGATCCTTTTCAAAACGATTTGACTCTTTAAACTGGTTTGTAAACAGAGATTCCGGCTAAGGAATTTTGTTGACCGAGGGGAAGGTGTTAGGCACCCCTCGATCCCGTGGTTTGACCACGGTCACTTGGTGGAGTGTATCGGCTAATTTTGACATTACAAATGTGTAAACCACACCAAAACACATAAACAAGCATCCAAACACACGAAACAAAATAAATCCAAAGTATAGTGTTTAGTCCAATTATACAGTCCAAATTAAATAAGAAATGCAAAAATAAATCTTATCTAACCTACACTAATCCTATCTACACTCCTGCGCTTTACCCGATGCCTCGGGCCTTTATCACGAACGTCTTTCGCCTACATAGTACGTCGGGGTATTCCCCGGTGAATAAATACAATATGTCTTGAGGCATTCTCCGGCTAAATGAATACATTTGAATTAAATACGATAAACTAGAAAGAAACATTCACACGCACATTCCAACATTCAACAAATCACACAAGTTCTAAATTTGCTTACCCAACCTACGTTTACCTATCCATTGTCGGCCTAAACATGATGCTATCGGATTTATAACTTGATATTTATTCCGAACGAAACATAACAACAATAAGCTCAAAGGCAATCCAAATTCATATTATCAACCTTGCAATTCCCATCCCCAATTTCATACTCAATTACTCGATTAACACATACTTCGACTATCAATGCACAATATTATTTTAGCAATCCACGATCAATAATATTCGACATTCATCATTTACCTCACGCATAAGATAAAGAGAAAGTTGAGACGACAATAATCAACCACTCAACACAATAAAAATGAACTAAGAATAAGAATAAGATGAGGAGATGACCTTAAATTGGGGCTTTTTTTGACCAACTTGAACTGACAGAAGACCCGGGACCAATGAACCACGACGGATAGACCCCGAACTCAAACTCCCGAATCGAATAAAACTAGTTCGAACCACGATGACCCCAAAACCTGACTCGAACAGAAGTCCAAAAATGCGTGTGAATACCCGAGCCCAAAAATATGAGAAAACCTGAAAAATCTAGTTGCCAGAACTCCGTGAACGCAGACAGTAGCACGAATAGTCGAAAAAGGATTGGATTTCCAACGAATTTTAATGTTCTCTAAACAGAATCGCCTGAAAACGATCAGAAACAGTCTGCTCCGGTAAAGAGATTGCCTGCAAACTCGAACCCATCGGATTCCTATCGATTTCCATTCAGCTTTACCGATTCGACCCTTGTTTGTCTCTCTCCCGATATCTCCTATCTCTCACTGTTCTGAGCCCTCTCCCACTCACTGTCTCTCCATCGCTCGCCCTACACTGTGTGTGGTGTTTGTGATTTGTGCGTTAATCGTGTACGGAGAAGAAACTGTGTTGTGTGCATATTCAGTGAAGTGTGGGTGTGTTTGCTGGTTCTTGCGTGCGTTTCTGGAAGAACCAAAGAATTGGAAGAAGACATACGTATGTCTGTTGGTGAATCTGTATGCCTGTGATGGTGTCAAAGTTGTTGTGGGTGAGAAAAAGGAGAAAAAAAATGGAATCCCTTTGTTTTTGCTCCCTTCTCTGTATATTCTCTATGTATGTGTTTTGTGCTCTCCAGGAGAAAAAAAACGTAAGCTCCCCCTTTTTTTTGGTTCTATGTATATCTATATACTAAAATGAAAACAACCCAAAACTAAAAATGGTCCCCTCTTACCCCTTTCCTAGAAGGTTCATTTTCTCAATTCAAGAATGGAAAATCCTCACTCATCACGTGGGCTCCTCTCTTTTTTGTTCTTGGAATGTAATGTGTATATTGTATTCAGAAAGGAAAAATGGAAAAAAAATTCCTCTATTAGTGTTGTGCATATGATTAAAAAGGAATAAAAATGTGAAGGAGGGAGGGGCTGCCTAAGGGTAGGGTAGGTGGAGTAGGTTGTTAGGATGAGGTGTAAAGTTGGTTAGGATAGGGTTGTTATTTTTTTTATATTTTTGTAGGGTATAATCACGTGGGTGAGGGTACGTGATAAGGTAAGCTAAAAATGGTGAAAATTCTTTCGGGGAGGAACAAAATTACGTGTCTACATCATGCCCCTTTGTGCATTTAAACACAAAGTGTTTTCATACAAAGAAGCAGACAACGAGACAGAATTTTGATCCGACCATTATTCAAAGAATGAAACAGAAGGAGGGAGGGAGACCAAGTCTTGATATAGGATATCCCACCTACCCAAGTTATAAAGGAATCAAGTCACAGGTATCTCAAAGGATTAGAAAGAGAAGGACTATACCGAGTTGGAGAGTCGAGTGAGGTTCCATCGAGGTTCCGGTCGTGGCTTTGTCATTACATCAAAAATGAAAAATTACAAGAGTTAAAAAGATAAATAAAATTACAAAAGTCCTATCTATGCAGCTTCTTTTGAACTCTTGACTTGAGTTTCATCATCCTATTCTTCAGGCGGGCTCCTGACTCGCAATTTTTTCAAATGTAGACTACTTTCAGTTTCTTCACCCCGTTCTCCAGGTGGGCTCCTGACTTGCTATTTTTCAATCTGTTGACTTTCAACTTATTTGCCCTACTCTTCAAGCGGGATCCCGACTTTCGATTTCATCACCTTGTTCTTCAGGTGGACTCTGGACCTTCAATTTTATCACCCTGATCTTCAGGTGGGCTCCTGACTTTCAATTTCATCACCCTATTCTTCATGCGGGCTCCTGAAACCAAAATCAAAACTAGAACAAAAATTAATCAAAATCAAAACTAGAACGTAAACTATCTCACACAAAGATTATCATAAGGCAGTATTTCATTTTTGAAAGCGTGGTCCCATTTTTAAGGAGGGACCCAAACAAAAAGTAAAATCTCATTTTTCAGAAGGGTCCTGAACAAAAAGAAAAATCTCATTTTTTGGGAGGTTCCTCAACAAAAAGTAAAATCTCATTTTTCAAGAGGGTCCTGAACAAAAAGTAAAATCCCATTTTTTAGGAGGGTCCTGAACAGAAGGTAAAATCCAATTTTCAGGAGGGTCCTGAACATAGAGTGAAATCCCATTTTCAAGAGGGTCCTAAACAGAAGGTAAAATCCCACTTTTCAGGAGAGTCCTGAACATAAAGTAAAATCCCATTTTTCAGGAGGGTCCACAACATAAAGTGAAATCTCATTTTTCAGGAGGGTCCTGAACAGAAGGTAAAATCCTATTTTCAGGAGGGTCCTGAACATAAAGTGAAATCCCATTTTTTAGGAGGGTCTTGAACAGAAAGTAAAATCTCATTTTTCAGGAGGGTCCTAAACATAAAGTAATATCTCATTTTTCAGGAGGTCCTGAACAGAAAGTAAAATTCCATTTTCCAGGTGGGTCCTGATCATAAAATGAAATTCCATTTTTCAGGAGGATCCCAAACAGAAAGTAAAATTTTATTTTTCAGGAGAGTCCTGAACATAAAGTAAAATCTCATTTTTCAGGAGGGTCCTGAACAGAAAGTAAAATCCCATTTTTAAGGAGGGTCCTGAACATAAAGTGAAATCCAAGTTTTCAGGAGCGTCCTGAACATAAAGTGAAATCCCATTCTTCAGAAGGGTCTTGAACCCAAGGTAAAATCCCATTTTTCAGGAGGATCCTGAACAGAAAGTGAAATCTCATTTTTCAGGAGGGTCCAGAACAAAAGGTAAAATCTCATTTTTCAGGAGGGTCCTGAACATAAAGTAAAATCCCATTTTTCTGGAGGGTCCTGAGCAGAAAGTAAAATCCTATTTTTCAGGAGGGTCCAAAACATAAAGTAAAATCTCATTTTTCAGGAGAATCCTAAATATAAAGTGCAATTCCATTTTTTAGGAGGGTCCTGAACATAAAGTAAAATCCCATTATTCAGGAGGGTCCTGAACAGAAAGTAAAATCCCATTTTTCTAGAGGGTCCTGAACATAAAGTAAAATCTCATTTTTCAGGAGGATCCTGAACAGAAAGTAAAATTCCATTTTTTAAAAGGGTCCTGCATAAAGTGAAATCCCATTTTTCTGGAGCGTCCTGAAATAAATTGAAATTCCATTTTTCAAGAGAGTCCTGAACATAAAGTAAAATCCCATTTATAAGGAAGGTCCTTAATAGAAAGTAAAATCCCATTTTTCAGGAGGGTCCTGAACATAAACTGAAATCTCATTTTTTGGGAGGTCCTGAACAGAAAGTAAAATCTCATTTTTCAGGAGGGTCCTGAACATAAAGTGAAATCCCATTTTTCAGGAGGGTCCTAAACAAAAGTTAAAATCTCATTTTTCAGGAGGGTCTTGAACATAATTTAAAATCCCATTTTTTAGGAGGGTCAGGAACATAAAGTAAAATCGTATTTTTCAAAAGGGTGCTGAACAGAAAGTAAAATCCCATTTTTCAGAAGGGTACTAAATATATAGTACAATCCCATTTTTCAGGAGGGTGCTGAACAGAAATTAAAATCCCATTTTTTAGGAGGATTCTGAACATAATGTGAAATCTCATTTTTCAAGAGGGTTCCTAAACAAAAAGTAAAATCCCATTTTCAGGAGGGTACTGAACATAAAGTAAAATACCATTTTAATGAGGGTCTTGAATATGAAGTGCAATTCTATTTTTTATCAGGGTTCTGAACAGAAAGTAAAATCTCATTTTATAGGAGGGTCCTGAACATAAAGTGAAATCCTATTTTTTTGGAGGGTCCTGAACAGAAAGTAAAATCCCATTTTTCAGGAAGTCTTGAACATAAAGTGAAATCCCATTTTTCAGGAGGGTCCTGAACAAAAAGTAAAATATCATTTTTCAGGAGGGTCTTGAACTTAAAGAGACATCCCATTTTTCAGGAGGGTCTTGAACAATAGGAAAGATCCCATTTTTAAGGAGTGTCCTGAACAGAAAATAAAATCTCATTTTTCAGGAGGGTCCTGAATATTAAGTGAAATCTAAATTTTTAGGAGCGCCATGAACAGAAAGAAAAATTCCAATTTTCAGGAGGGTCCTGAACAGAAAGTAAAATTCTATTTTTCAGGAGGGTCCTGAACATAAAGTGAAATCCCATTTTTCAGGGCCCTGAACATAAAGTAAATTCCACTTTTCAGAAGGGTCCTGAACATAAAGTGAAATCCCATTTTTTATGAGCGTCCTGAAATAAAGTAAAATCTCATTTTTCAGGAGGGTCCTGAACAAAAAGTAAAATCCCATTTTTCAGGAGGGTCATGAACAGAAAGTAAAATTCCATTTTTTAGGAAGGTCCTGAAAAGAAAGAGAAATCCCATTTTTCAGGAGGGTTCTGAACCTAAACTAAATTTCTCTTTTTCAGTAGGGTCCTGAACAGAATGTAAAATCCCATTTTTTAGGAGGGTCCTAAACATAAAGTAATGTCCAATTTCTCAGGTGGGTCCTGTACATTGAGTGAAATCTCATTTTTTAGGAGGGTCCTGAACATAAAGTAAAATCCCATTTTTCAGGATGGTCCTGAACAGAAAGAAAAATCCTATTTTTCAGGAGGGTTCTAAACATAAAGCGAAATCCCATTATTCAAGTGGGTCCTAAACAGAGATTAAAATCCCATTTTGCAGGAGGGTGCTGAACAAAAAGTAAAATACCGTTTCTTAGATGGGTCTTGAACATAAAGTGCAATTCTATTTTTCATAAGGGTCCTTAACAGAAAGTAAAATCCCATTTTACAGTAGGGTCCTGAACAGAAAGTAAAATCCTATTTTTCAGAAGGATCTTGAATATAAAGAGGAATCCCATTTATCAGGAGGGTCCTTAACAAAAGTAAAATCCCATTTTTCTAGAGGGACCTAAAAATAAAGTAAAATCTCATTTTTCAGGTGGATCCTGAACAGAAAGTAGAATTTTATTTTTTAGAAGGGTCTGGAACATAAAGTGAAATCCCATTGTTCAGGAGGGTCCTGAACAAAAAGTAAAATCCCATTTGTCAAAACGGCCCAGAACAGAAAGTAAAATCCCAATTTTCAAAAGGGTCCTAAACATATATTAAACTCCCATTTTTTAGGAGGGTCCTGAACAAAAAGAAAAATCCCATTTTTCAGGAGTGTCCAGAACATAAAGTAAAATCTCATTTTTCAGGAGGGTCCTGAACATAAAGTAAAATCCCATTTTTCATCAAGGTCCTGAACATAAAGGGAAATCCCATTTTTCAGGAGGGTCCTGAAGTTAAAGTAAAATCCCATTTTTAAAGAGAGTCCTAAACATAAAATGAAATTCCAATTTTTCGGAAGGTCCTGAACATAAAGTGAAATTCCATTTTTCAGGAGGGTCCTGAACAGAAGGTAAAATTCTATTTTTAAGGAGGATCCTGAACATAAAGTGAAATCTTATTTTTCAGGAGGGTCAAGAACAAAAGGTAAAATCTAATTTTTTAGAAGGGTCCAGAGCAGAAAGTAAAATCTCATTTTTCAGGAGGATCCTGAACATAAAGTGCAATTCCATTTTTCAGGAGGGTCCTGAACATAAAGTGAAATACTGTTATTCAGGAGGGTCCCGAACAGAAAGTAAAATCCCATTTTTCTAGAGGGTCCTAAATATAAAGTAAAAACTCATTTTTCAGGAGGATCCTGAACAGAAAGTAAAATTCTATTTTTTAGAAGGGTCCGGAACATAAAGTGAAATTCGATTTTTCAGGAGGGTCATGAACAGAAAGTAGAAATCCATTTTTAAGGAGGGTCCTGATCATAAAGTAAAATTCTATTTTTAAGGAGGGTCCTTAATAGAAAGTAAAATCCCATTTTTAAGGAGGGTCCTAAACATAAAGTGTAATCTCATTTTTCAGGAGGTCCTGAAGAGAAAGTAAAATCTCATTTTTCAAGAGGGTCCTGAACATAAAGTAAAATTTCATTTTTCAGGAGGATCTAGAACATAAATTAAAATACATTTGTCAGGAGGGTCCTGAGCATAAAATGAAATCCCATTTTTCAGGAGGGTCCTGAACATAAAGTAAAATTTCATTTTTTAGGAGGATCTAGAACATAAATTAAATTTCCATTTGTTAGGAGGGTCCTCAACATAAAATGAAATCAAATTTTTCAGGAGGGTCCTGAACAGAAAGTAAAATCCTATTTTTCAGGAGGGTCCTGAACAGAAAGTAAAATTTTATTTTTTTTGAAGGTCCTGAACAGAAAGTGAAATCCCATTTTTTAGGAGGGTTCTGAACCTAAACTAAATTTCTCTTTTTCAGGAGGGTCTTGAACATAAAGTAAGAATCCAATTTTTCAGGAGGGTCATGAACATAAAGTGAAATCCAATATTTCAGGAAGATCCTGGACAGAAAGTAAAATCCTATTTTTCAGGAGAATCATGAAAAGAATGTAAAATCCCATTTGTCAAGACAGTCCTGAACAGAAAATAAAATTCCATTTTTTAGGAGGGTGTTGAACATAAAGTATATTTCCATTTTTCAGGAGAGTCCTGAAGAGAAAGTAAAATCCCATTTTTCAGGAGGGTCCTGAACATAAAGTGAAATCCCATTTTTCAGGGGGGTCCTGAACATAAAGTGAAATCCCATTTTTTAGGAGGGTCCTGAACATAAATTGAAATCCCATTTTTCAAGAGGGTCCTGAACAGAAAGTAAATTCCCATTTTTCAGGAGGGTCCTGAACATAAAGTTAAATCCCATTTTTAAGAAGGGTTATGAACAGAAGGTAAAATCCCATTTTTCAGGAGGGTTCTAATCATAAAATAAAATTTCATTTTTCAGTGGGGTCCTGAACAGAAAGTAAAATCCCATTTTTAGGATGGTCCTGAATATAAAGTGAAATCCTATTTTCAGGAGTCTTTAACATAAAGTGAAATCCCATTTTTCAGGATGGTCCTGAATAGAAAGTAAACTCTCATTTTTCAGAAGGGTCCTAAACAGAAAGTAAAATCTCATTTTTTAGGACGGTCCAGAACATACAGAAAAATCTCATTTTTCAGGAGTGTCCTAAACGGAAAGTAAAATCTCATTTTTCATGAGTGTCCTGAATAGAAAGTAAAATCTCAATTTTCAGGAGGGTCCTGAACATAAAGTTAAATCTCATTTTTCAGCAGGGTCCTGAACATAAAGTAAAATCCAATTTTAAAGATGGTCCTGAACATAAAGTGAAATCCCAGTTTTCAGGAGGGTCCTGAACATAAAGTGAAATCCCAGTTATCAGGAAGGTCCTGAACATAAAGTAAAATCCTATTTTTTAGGAGGATGCGGAACATAATGTGAAATCTCATTTTTCAGGAGGGTCCAGAACAAATGGTAAAACCTAATTTTTCAGGAGGGTCTTGAACATAAATTAAAATCACATTTTTCTGGAGGATCCTAAGCAGAATGTAAAATCCTATTTTTCAAGAGGGTGCAGAACATAAAGTAAAATCTCAGTTTTTAGATGGATCCATAACATAAAGTGCAATTCCATTTTTCAGGAAGGTCCTGAATATAAAGTGAAATTCCATTATTCAGGAGTTTCTTCAACAGAAAGTAAAATCCTATTTTTCTAGAGGGTCCTGAACATAAAGTAAAATCTCATTTTTCATGAGGATTCTGAACAGAAAGTAAAATTTTATTTTTCAGAAGGGTCCGGAACATAAAGTGAAATCCCATTTTTTAGGTGGGTCCTGAACAGAAAGTAAAATTTCATTTTTCAGAAGAGTCCTTATCATAAAGTAAAACTCCATTTTTTAGAAGAGTCCTGATCATAAAGTAAAATTCCATTTTGAAGGAAGGTCCTTAATAGAAAGTAAAATCCTATTTTTCAGAAGGGTCCTTATCATAAAGTAAAATCCTATTTTTCAGGAGGTCCTGAAGAGAAAGTAAAATCCCATTTTACAGAAGAGTCCTGAACATAAAGTAAAATCCCATTTTTTAGGAGGGTCCTGAACATGAACTGAAATCTCATTTTTCAGGAGGGTCTGTAACATAAAGTAAAATTCCATTTTTTAAGATGGTCCTGAACATAAAGTAAAATTTTATTTTTCAGGAGGGTCCACAACGTAAAGTAAAATTCCATTTTTCAGGAGTGTCCTAAGCATAAAATGAAATCCCATTTTTCCGGAGAGTCCGGAACAGAAAGTAAAAGCCCATTTTTCAGTAGGGTACTGAAAATAAAATAAAATCTCATTTTTCAGGAGGATCTTGAACATAAAGTGCAATTCTATTTTTCATGAGGGTCCTAAACATAAAGTCAAATCCCATTTTTCAGGAGGGACCTAAAAAAAAGGTAAAATCCTATTTTTTAGGGGGGACTTGAACATAAAGTGAAATCCCATTTTTTTGGAGGGTCCTGAACATAAAGTAAAATCTCATTTTTCAGGAGGGGCCAGAACAAAAAGTAAAATCCCATTTTTAAGAAGGGTCCTGAACAGAAAGTAAAATCCCATTTTACAGGAGGATCCTGAATATAAAGTGAAATCCCATTTTTCAGGAGGGTCCTCAACAGAAAGTAAAATCCATTTTTTCAGGAGGGTCCTAAACAAAAAGTGACATCCCATTTTTTAGGAGGGTCTTGAACAGAAAGTAAAATCTCATTTTTCAGGAGGGTCCTGAACATAAAGTAAAATCCCATTCTTCAGGAGAGTCCTAAACATAGGGTAAAATCCCATTTTTAGGAGGGTTCTGAACAGAAAGTAAAATCTTATTTTTCAGTAGGGTCCTGAAAATAAAGTAACATCCCATTTTCTGGAGGGTCCTGAACATAAAGTAAAATCTCATTTTTTAGGAGGGTCCTGAATGTAAACTGAAATCCCATTGTTCAAGAGAGTCCTGAACAAAAAGTAATATCCTATTTTTCAAGAGAGTCCTGAACAAAAAGTTAAATCCCATTTTTCATTAGGGTCCTGATCATAAAGTAAAATTCTATTTTTCAGGAGGGTCATGAACAGAAAGTAAAATTCCATTTTTTAAGAGGGTCCTAAACAGAAAGTGAAATCCCATTTTTCAGGAGGGTTCTGAACCTAAACTATATTTCTCTTTTTCAGGAGGGTCCTGAACATAAAGTAAAAATCCAATTTTTCAGGAGGGTCATGAACATAAAGTGAAATCCAATATTTCAGGAAGATCCTGGACAGAAAGTAAAATCCTATTTTTCAGGAGAATCATGAAAAGAAAGTAAAATCCCATTTTTCAAGATGTTCCTGAACAGAAAATAAAATCCCATTTTTATTCTCTTGAAAAGAAAGTCAAATCCCATTTTTCAGGATGTTCCTGAACAGAAAATAAAATCCCATTTTTCAGGAGGGTATTGAACATAAAGTAAATTTCCATTTTTCAGGAAGGCCCTGAAGAGAAAGTAAAATCCCATTTTTCAGGAGGGTCCTGAACATAAAGTGAAATCCCATTTTTCAGGGGGGTCCTGAACATAAAGTGAAATCCCATTTTTTAGGAGGGTCCTGAACATAAATTGAAATCCCATTTTTCAAGAGGGTCCTGAATAGAAAGTAAATTCTTATTTTTCAGGAGGGTCCTGAACATAAAGTTAAATCCCATTTTTAAGGAGGCTTATGAACAGAAGGTAAAATCCCATTTTTCAGGAGGGTTCCAATCATAAAATAAAATTCCATTTTTCAGTGGGGTCCTGAACAGAAAGTAAAATCCCACTTTTTAAGAGAGTCCTACATAGAAAGTAAAATCCCATTTTTTGGATGGTCCTGAATATAAAGTGAAATTCCATTTTTCAGGAGGTCCCGAACTTAAAGTGAAATCTCATTTTTTAGGAGGGTCAAGAACAAAAGGTAAACTCTCATTTTTCAGGAGGGTCCTGAACAGAAAGTAAAATCTCATTTTTTAGGAGGGTCTTGAGTAGAAAGTAAAATCTTATTTTTCAGGAGGGTCCAGAACTTAATGTAGAATCTGATTATTCAGAAGGATCCTGAACATAAAGTGCAATTCAATTTTTCAGGAGGGTCCGGAACATAAAGTGAAATCCCATTATTCAGGAGAGTCCTGAACAGAAAGTAAAATTCCATTTTTCTAGAGGGTCTTGAACATAAAGTAAAATCTCATTTTTCAAAAAGATCCTGAACAGAAAGTAAAATTCCATTTTTTAGAAGGGTGCTGAACATAAAGTGAAATTCCATTTTTCAGGAGAGTCCTAAACAGAAAGTAAAATCCCATTTTTCAGGAGGATCCTGAACATAAAGTAAAATCCCATTTTTAAGGGGGGTCCTTAACAGAAAGTAAAATCTCATTTTTCAGGAGGGTCCTGAACATAAAATAAAATCTCATTTTTCAGGAGGTCCTGAACAGAATGTACAATCTCATTGTCCTGAGCATAAACTAAAGTCCCATTTTTTAGGAGAGTCTAGTACGTAAAGAAAAATCTCATTTTTCAAGAGGGTCCGGAACGTAGAGTAAAATCCTATTTTTCAGGAGGGTCCAGAACATAAAGTAAAATTCCATTTTTCAGGAGGGTCCTGAACATAAAGTGAAATCTCATTTTTTCGGAGGGTCCTGAACAGAAAGTAAAATCCCATTTTTCAGGACGGTCCTGAAAAGAAAGTAAAATCACTTTTTTCAGTAGTGTCCTAAACATAAATTGAAATCCCATATTTCAGTAGGGTCCTAAACAGAATGTAGAATCCCATTTTTTTGGAGGGTCCTGAACATAAAGTGAAATCCCATTTCTCAGGTGGGTCCTGTACATAGAGTAAAATCTCATTTTTCAGGAGGGTCCTGAACATAAAGTAAAATCCCTTTTTTCAGGAGGGTCCTGAACAGAAAGAAAAATCATATTTTTCAGGAGGGTTCTGAACACATAGTAAAATCCCAATATTCAGGAGGGTTCTGAACAGAAACTAAAATCCCATTTTTTAGGAGGGCTCTGAACATAAAGCGAATTCCCATTATTCAAGTTGGTCCTAAACAGAGAGTAAAATCCCATTTTGCAGGAGGGTGCTGAACCAAAAGTAAAATCCCATTTTTTAGAAGGGTCTTGAACATAAAGTGAAATTCTATTTTTCATAGGGGTTCTGAGCAGAATATAAAATCCCAATTTATAGGAGGGTCCTGAACATAATGTGAAATTCCATTTTTTTTGGATGGTCCTGAACACAAAGTAAAATCCTATTTTGCAGGAGGATCTTGAATATAAAGAGAAATCTCATTTTTCAGGAGGGTCCTTAACAAAAAGTAAAATTCCATTTTTCTAGAGGGACCTGAAAATAAAGTAAAATCTCATTTTTCAGGAGGATCCTGAACAGAAAGTAGAATTTTATTTTTTAGAGGGGTCTGGAACATAAAGTGAAATCCCATTTTTCAGGAGAGTCCTGAACAAAAAGTAAAATCTCATTTGTCAAGATGGCCCAGAACAGAAAGTAAAATCCCAATTTTCATAAGGGTCCTGAATATAAATTAAACTCCCATTTTTTAGGAGGATCCTGAACATAAAGAAAAATCCCATTTTTCAGGAGGGTCCAGAACATAAAGTGAAATCCCATTTTTCAGGAGTGTCCTGAACATAAAGTAACATCCCATTTTTAAAGAGGGTCCTAAACATAAAACGAAATTCCAGTTTTTCGGAGGGTCCTGAACATAAAGTGAAATCCCATTTTTCAGGGGGTTCCTGACCAGAAGGTTAAATCCCATTTTTAAGGAGGATCCTGAACATAAAGTGAAATCTTATTTTTCAGGAGGGTCCAAAACAAAAGGTAAAATCTAATCTTTTAGAAGGGTCCTGAGCAGAAAGTAAAATCTCATTTTTCAAGAGGATCCTGAACATAAAGTGCAATTCCATTTTTCAGGAGGGTCCTGAACATAAAGTGAAATTCTGTTATTCAGGAGGGTCTTGAATTGAAAGAAAAATCCCATTTTTCTGGAGGGTCCTGAACATAAAGTAAAAACTCATTTTTCAGGAGGATCCTTAACAGAAAGTAAAATTCTATTTTTCAGAAGGGTCTGGAGCATAAAGTGAAATCCGATTTATCAGAAGGGTCATGAACAGAAAGTAAAATTCTATTTTTCAGGAGGGTCCTGATCATAAAGTAAAATTTTATTTTTAAGGAGGGTCATTTATAGAAAGTAAAATCCCATTTTTTAGGAGGGTCCTGAACATAAAGTGTAATCCCATTTTTCAGGAGGTCCTGAAGAGAAAGTAGAATCTCATTTTTCAGGAGGGTCTTGAACATAAACAAAAATCTCATTTTTCAGGAGGGTCCTGAACATAAACTGAAATCTCATTTTTCAGGAGAGTCTAGAACGTAAAGTAAAATCTCCTTTTTCAAGAGGGTCCTGAACATAAACTAAAATTTCATTTTTCAGGAGAATCTAGAACATAAATTAAAATTCCATTTGTCAGGAGGGTCCTCAGCATAAAAGGAAATCCCATTTATCAGGAGGGTCCTGAATAGAAAGTAAAATCTCATTTTTAAGGAGGGTCATGAACAGAAAGTAAAATTACATTTTTTAGGAATGTCCTGAACAGAAAGTGAAATCCCATTTTTTAGGAAGATTCTGAACCTAAACTAAATTTTTCTTTTTCAGGAGGGTCCTGAACATAAAGTAAAAATCCAATTTTTCAGGAGGGTCATGAACATAAAGTGAAATCCAATATTTCAGGAAGGTCCTGGACAAAAAGTAAACTCCTATTTTTCAGAAGAATCATGAAATGAAAGTAAAATCCCATTTTTTAGGACGGTCCTGAACAGAAAATAAAATTCCATTTTTCAGGCGGATACTGAACATAAAGTAAAATTCCATTTTTTAGGAGGGTCCTGAATAGAAAGTAAAATCCCATTTTTCAGGAGGGTCCTGAACATAAAGTGAAATCCCATTTTTAAGGGGGGGTCCTGAACATAAAGTGAAATCCCATTTTTTAGGAGGGTCCTGAACATAAATTGAAATCCCATTTTTCAAGAGGGTCCTGAACAGAATGTAAATTTCCATTTTTCAGGAGGGTCCTGAACATAAAGTTAAATCCCATTTTTAAGGAGGGTTAAGAACAGAAGGTAAAATCCCATTTTTTAGAAGGGTCCTAATCATAAAATAAAATTGCATTTTTCAGTGGGGTCCCGAACAGAAAGTAAAATCCCATTTTCTAAGAGTGTCCTAAACAGAAAGTAAAATCCCATTTTTAGGATGGTCCTGAATATAAGGTTAAATCCCATTTTTCAGGATTCCTGAACATAAAGTGAAATCCCATTTTTCAGGAGATCCTGAACTTAAACTGAAATCTCATTTTTTAGGAGGGTCCAGGACAAAAGGTAAAATCTCATTTTTCAGGAGGGTCCTGAACAGAAAGTAAAATCTCATTTTTTTGGAGGGTTTTGAGTAGAAAGTAAAATCCTATTTTTTAGGAGGGTCCAGAACATAAAGTAAAATCTGATTATTCAGAAGGATCCTGAACATAAAGTGCAATTCCATTTTTCAGGAGGGTCCTGAACATAAAGTGAAATCCCATTATTAAGGAGGGTCGTAAACAGAAAGTAAAATCCTATTTTTCAAGAGAATCATTAAAAGAAAGTAAAATTCCATTTTTCAGAAGGGTCCTAAACAGAAAGTAAAATCCCATTTTTTAGGAGGATCCTGAACATAAAGTAAAATCCCATTTTTAAGGGGGGTCCTTAACAGAAAGTAAAAGCCCATTTTTCAGGAGGTCCTTAACAGAATGTAAAATCTCATTGTCCTGAACATAAACTAAAGTCCCATTTTTCAGGAGAGTCCAGCACGTAAAGAAAAATCCCAATTTTCAAGAGGGTCCTGAACATAGAGTAAAATCCTATTTTTTAGGAGGGTCCAGAACATAAATTAAATTCCATTTTTTAGGAGGGTCCTGAACATAAAGTGAAATTTCATTTTTTCGGCGGGTCCTGAACAGAAAGTAAAAATCCAATTTTTCTGGAGGGTCGTGAAAAGTAAGTAAAATCACATTTTTCAAGAGGGTCCTAAACATAAATTGAAATCCCATATTTCAGTAGGGTCCTGAACAGAATGTAAAATCCCATTTTTTAGAAGGGTCCTGAACATAAAGTGAAATCCCATTTCTCAGGTGGGTCCTGTACATAGAGTGAAATCTCATTTTTCAGGAGGGCCCTGAACATACAGAAAAATCCTTTTTTTTCAGGAGGGTCCTGAACAGAAAGAAAAATCCCATTTTTCAGGAGGTTTCTGAACATATAGTAAATCGCAATATTTAGGAGGGTTCTGAATAGAAAGTAAAATCCCATTTTTTAGGAGGGTTCTGAACAGAGAGTAAAATCCCATTTTGCAGGAGGGTGCTGAACAAAAAGTAAAATCCCATATTTTAGAAGGGTCTTGAACATAAAGTGCAATTCTATTTTTCTTAAGGGTCCTGAACAGAAAGTAAAATCCCATTTTACAGGAAGGTCCTGAACATAAAGTGAAATTCTATTTTTTCGGAGGGTCCTGAACAGAAAGTAAAATCCTTTTTTTCAGGAGGATCTTGAATATAAAGAGAAATCCCATTTTTCAGGAGGGTCCTTAACAAAAAGTAAAATCCCATTATTCTAGAGGGACCTGAAAATAAAGTAAAATCTCATTTTTCAGGAGGATCCTGAACAAAAAGCAGAATTTTATTTTTTAGAAGGGTCTGCAACATAAAGTGAAATCCCATTTTTCAAGAGGGTCCTGAACAAAAAGTAAAATCCTATTTGTCAAGACGGCCCAGAACAGAAAGTAAAATCTCAATTTTCAAAAGGGTCCTAAACATAAATTAAACTCCCATATTTTAGGAGGGTCCTGAACATAAAGAAAAATCCCATTTTTCAGGAGTGTCCTGAACATAAATAAAAATCTTATTTTTCAGGAGGGTTCTGAACATAAAGTAAAATCCCATTTTTCAGGAGGGTCCTGAATATAAAGTGAAATCCCATTTTTCAGGAGGGTCCTGAACATAAAGTAAAATCCCATTTTTAAAGAGGGTCCTAATCATAAAATGAAATTCCAGTTTTTCTGAGGGTCCTGAACATAAAGTGAAATCCCATTTTTCAGGAGGATCCTGAACAGAAGGTAAAATCCCATTTTTAAGGAGGATCTTGAACATAAATTGAAATCTTATTTTTCAGGAGGGTCCAGAACAAAAGGTAAAATCTAATTTTTTAGAAGGGTCCTGAGCATAAAATGCAATTCCATTTTTCAGGAGGATCCTGAACATAAAATGCAATTCCATTTTTCAGGAGGGTCCTAGACATAAAGTGAAATCCTGTTATTAATGACGGTCAAGAACAGAAAAATAAAATCCCATTTTTTGGAGGGTCCTAAACATAAAGTAAAATTTCATTTTTCAAGAGGGTCCTAAACATAAAGTAAATTTTCATTTTTTTGGAGGATCAAGAACATAAATTAAAATTCCATTTGTCAGGAGGGTCCTCAGCATAAAATGAAATCCCATTTTTCAGGAGGGTCCTGAACAGAAAGTAAAATCCTATTTTTCAGGAGGGTCATGAACAGAAAGTAAATTCTATTTTATAGGAAAGTCCTGAACAGAAAGTGAAATCCCATTTTTCAGGAGGGTTCTAAACCTAAACTAAATTTCTCTTCTTCAGGAGGGTCCTGAACATAAAGTAAAAATCCAATTTTTCAGGAGGGTCATGAACATAAAGTGAAATCCAATATTTCAGGAAGGTCTTGGACAGAAAGTAAAATCCTATTTTTCAGGAGAATCATGAAAAGAAAGTAAAATCCCATTTTTCTGGACGGTCCTGAATAGAAAATAAAATCCCATTTTTCAGGAGGTTACAGAACATAAAGTAAATTTCCATTTTTAAGGAGGGTCTTGAAGAGTAAGTAAAATCCAATTTTTTAGGAGGGTCTTGAACATAAAGTGAAATCCCATTTTTTAGGAGGGTCCTGAACATAAATTGAAATCCCATTTTTCAAGATGGTCCTGAACAGAAAGTAAATTCCCATTTTTCAGGAAGGTCCTAAACATAAATTTAAATCCCATTTTTAAGGAGGGTTATGAAGAGAAGGTAAAATCCCATTTTCTAGGAGGGTCCTAATCATAAAATTAAATTCCATTTTTCAGTGGGATCCTGAACAAAAAGTAAAATCCCATTTTTTATGAGAGTCCTAAACAGAAAGTAAAATCTCATTTTTAGGATGGTCCTGAGTATAAAGTGAAATCTCATTTTTCAGGAGTCCTGAACATAAAGTGAAATCCCATTTTTTAGGAGGTCCTGAACTTAAAGTGAAATCACATTTTTTAGAAGGGTCCAGAACAAAAGGTAAAATCTCATTTTTCAGGATGGTCCTAAACAGAAAGTAAAATCTCATTTTTTTGGACGGTCTTGAGTAGAAAGTAAAATCCTATTTTCAGGAGGGTCCAGAACATAAAGTAAAATCTAATTATTCAGAAGGATCCTGAAAATACAGTGCAATTTCATTTTTCAGGAGGGTCCTGAACATAAAGTGAAATTCCATTATTCAGGAGGGGCATGAACAGAAAGTAAAATTTCATTTTTCTAGAGGGTCCTAAACATAAAGTAAAATCTCATTTTTATAGAGGATCCTGAACAGAAAGTAGAATTCTATTTTTTAGGAGGGTCCTGAACATAAAGTGAAATCCCATTTTTTAGGAGGGTCCTGAACGTAAATTGAAATCCCATTTTTCAAGAGGGTCCTGAACATAAAGTAAATTCCCATTTTTCAGGAGGGTCCTGAGCATAAAGTTAAATCCCATTTTTAAGGAGGGTTATGAACATAAGGTAAAATCCCATTTTTCAGGAGGGTCCAAATCAAAAAATAAAATTCCAGTTTTCAGTGGGGTCCTGAAAAGAAAGTAAAATCCCATTTTTTAAGAGAGTTCTAAACAGAAAGTAAAATCTCATTTTTAGGATGGTCCTGAGTATAAAGTGAAATCCCATTTTTCAGGAGTCCTGAACATAAAGTGAAATCCCATTTTTCAGGAGGTCCTGAACTTAAAGTGAAATCACATTTTTTAGAAAGGTCCAGAACAAAAGGTAAAATCTCATTTTTCAAAAGGGTCCTGAACAGAAAGTAAAATCTCATTTTTTTTTAGGGTCTTGAGTAGAAAGTAAAATCCTATTTTCCAGGAGGGTCCAGAACATAAAGTAAAATCTGATTATTCAGAAGGATAATGAAAATAAACTGCTATTCCATTTTTCAAGAGGGTCCTGAACATAAAGTGAAATCCCATTATTCAGGAGGGTCGGGAACAGAAAGTAAAATTCCATTTTTCTAGAGGGTCCTGAACATAAAGTAAAATCTCATTTTTCAAGAGGATCCTGAACAGAAAGTAAAATTCCATTTTTTAGAAGGCTCTTGAACATAAAGTAAAATTCCATTTTTCAGGAGGGTCCTAAGCAGAAAGTAAAATCCCATTTTTTAGGAGGATCCTGAACATAAAGTAAACTCCCATTTTTAAGGGGGGTCCTTAACAGAAAGTAAAATCCCATTTTTTAGGAGGGTCCTGAACATAAAGTGAAATCCCATTTTCCAAGGGGGTCCTGAACATAAAGTGAAATCCCAATTTTTAGGAGGGTCCTGAACATAAATTGAAATCCCATTTTTCAGGAGTGTCCTGAACATAAAGTGAAATCTCATTTTTCAGAAGGGCCCTGATCAAAAAGTAAAATCCCATTTGTCAAGACGACCCAGAACAGAAAGTAAAACCTCAATTTTCAAAAAGGTCCTGAACATAAATTAAACTCCTATTTTTTAGGAGGATCCTGAACATAAAGAAAAATCCCATTTTTCAGGAGTGTTCTGAACATAAAGTAAAATCTCATTTTTCATGTCGGTCCTGAACAGAAAATAAAATTCTATTTTTCAGGAGAGTACTGAACATAAAGTAAATTTCCATTTTTCAGGAGGGTCCTGAAGATTAAGTAAAATCCTATTTTTCAGGAGGGTCCTGAACATAAAGTGAAATCGCATTTTTCAGGGGGGTCCTGAACAAAAAGTGAAATCCCATTTTTTAGGAGGGTCCTGAACATAAATTGAAATCCCATTTTTCAAGAGGGTTCTGAACAGAAAGTAAAATCCCATTGTTTTGGTGGATCCTGAACATAAAGTGAAATCCCATTTTTCAGAGGGTCCTGAACAGAAACTAAAATCCATTTTTTCAGGAGGGTCCTGAACATAAAGTGACATCCTATTTTTAGGAAGGTCCTGAACAAAAGATAAAATCCCATTTTCAGAAGGTTACTGAACAGAAAGTAAAATCTTATTTTTTAGGTTGGTCCTGAATTGTAAGTAAAATCCAATTTTTCAGAAGTGTCCTAAATATAAAGTGAAATTCTATTTTTCAGAAAGGTCCTGAACAGAAATTAGAATCCCATTTTTCAGGAGAGTCCTGAACATAAAGTAAAATCCTATGTTCAGGAGGGTCTTGAACAGAAAGTAAAATCTTATTTTTCAAGAGGGTCCTGAACATATAGTGAAATCCCATTTTTCAGGAGGATCCTGTACAGAAAGTAAAATCCAATTTTTTAGGAGGGTCCTGAAAATGATGTGAAATTCCATTTTTCAAGAAGGTATTGAACAGAAAGTAAAATCCCATTTTTCATGAGGGTCCTGAATAGAAAGAAAAATCCCATTTTTTAAGAGGGTCCAAAACAGAAAGTAAAATATCATTTTTTAGGATAGTCCTGCATATAAAGTGAAATCTCATTTTTCAGGGGGGTCCTGAACATAAAGTGAAACCCCATTTTTCAGGAGGGTCCTGAAAAGAAAGAAAAATCCCATTTTTTAAAAGGGTCCTAAACAGAAAGTAAAATCTCATTTTTTAGGATAGTCCTGAACATAAAGTGAAATCTCATTTTTCAGGGGGGGTCCTGAACATAAAGTGAAACCCCATTTTTCAGGAGGGTCCTGAAGAGAAAGTAAAATTCTATCTTTTAGGAGGGTCCTGAACATAAAGTTAAATCACATTTTTCAGGAGGGTCCTAAACATAAAGTGAAATCCTATTTTCCAAGAGGGTCCTGAACATATAGTGAAATCCCATTTTTCAGGAAGATCCTGTACAGAAAGTAAAATCTAATTTTTTAGGAGGGTCCTGAAAATGATGTGAAATTCTATTTTTCTGGAGGGTTCTGAACAGAGAGTAAAATCCTATTTTTCAAGAGGGTAATGAACAGAAAGCAAAAACCCATTTTTCATGAGGGCCCTGAACATAAAGTAAAATCCCATTCTTCAGAAGAGTCCTAAACATTTGGTAAAATCCCATTTTCAGGAGGGTCCTGAACAGAAATTAAAATCCCATTTTTCAGTAGGGTCCTGAAAATAAAGTAACATCCCATTTTTCTGGAGGGTCCTGAACATAAAGTAAAAACCCATATTTTAGGAGGTTCCTGAACGTAAACTGACATACCATTGTTCAAGAGAGTCCTGAACAAAAAGTAATATCCTATTTTTCTGGAGAGTCCTGAACAAAAACTTAAATCCCATTTTTAAGGAGCGTTGTGAACAAAAGTTAAAATCCCATTTTTCAGTAGGGTCCTGATCATAAAGTAAAATTTTATTTTTTAGGAGGGTCATGAACAGAAAGAAAAATCCCATTTTTTAAGAGGGTCCTAAACAGAAAGTAAAATCTCATTTTTTTAGAATGATTCTGAACATAAAGTGAAATCCCATTTTTCAGGAGGGTCCTGAACATAAAGTAAAAATTCAATTTTTCAGGAGGGTCATGAACATAAAATGAAATCCAATATTTCAGGAAGGTCCTGGACAAAAAGTAAAATCCTATTTTTCAGGAGAATCATGAAAAGAAAGTAAAATCCCATTTTTCAGGACGGTCCTGAACAGAAAATAAAATTCCATTTTTCAGGAGTGTACTGAACATAAAGTAAATTTCCTTTTTTTAGGAGGGTCCGGAAGAGAAAGTAAGACCCCATATTTCAGGCGGGTCCGGAACATAAAGTCAAATCCCATTTTTCAGGTGGGTCCTAAACATAAAGTGAAATCCCATTTTTTAGGAGGGTCCTGAACATAAATTGAAATCCCATTTTTCAAGAGGGTCCAGAACAGAAAGTAAATTCCCATTTTTCCGGAGGGTCCTGAACATAAAGTTAGATCCCATTTTTACGGAGGGTTATGAACAGAAGGTAAAATCTCATTTTTGAGGATGGTCCAAATCATAAAATAAAATTCCATTTTTCAGTAGGGTCCTGAACAGAAAGTAAAATCCCATTTTTTAAGAGAGTCCAAAACAGAAAGTAAAATCCCATTTTTAGGATGGTCTTGAATATAAAGTGAAGTCCCATTTTTTAGGAGTCCTGAACATAAAGTGAAATCTCATTTTTCAGGATGGTCCTGAATAGAAAGTAAACTCCCATTTTTCAGGAGGGTCCTGAACAAAAAGTAAAATCTCATTTTTTAGGACGGTCCAGAACATAAAGAAAAATCCCATTTTTCAGGAGTGTCCTAAACGGAAAGTAAAATCTCATTTTTCATGAGGGTCCTGAATATAAAGTAAAATCTCATTTTTCAGGAGGGACCTGAACATAAAGTGAAATCTCATTTTTTAGGAGGCTCCTGAACATAAAGTAAAATCTAATTTTTAAAGATGGTCCTGAACATAAAGTGAAATCCCAGTTTTCAGGAGGGTCCTGAACATAAAGTGAAATCCCAGTTATCAGGAAGGTCTTGAACATAAAGTAAAATCCCATTTTTTAGGAGGATGCTGAACATAAAGTGAAATCTCATTTTTCAGGAGGGTCCAGAACCAAAGGTACAACCTAATTTTTCAGGAGGGTCTTGAACATAAACTAAAATCACATTTTTCTGAATGTCCTGAGCAGAATGTAAAATCCTATTTTTCAAAAGGGTGCAGAACATAAAGTAAAACCTCAATTTTCAGGAGGATCCATAACATAAAGTGCAATTCTATTTTTCAGGATGGTCCTGAATATAAAGTGAAATCCAATTATTCAGGAGGTTCTTGAACAGCAAGTAAAATCCTAATTTTCTAGAGGGTCCTGAACATAAAGTAAAATCTCATTTTTCATGAGAATTCTGAACAGAAAGTAAAATTCTATTTTTCAGAAGGGTCCGAAACATAAAGTGAAATCTCATTTTTTAGGTGGGTCCTGAACAGAAAGAAAAATTCCATTTTTATGAAGAGTCCTGATCATAAATGAAAACTCCATTTTTCAGAAGGGTCCTGATCATAAAGTAAAATTCCATTTTTAAGGAGGGTCCTTAATAGAAAGTAAAATCCTATTTTTCAGAAGGGTCCTGATCATAAAGTAAAATCCTATTTTTTAGGAGGTCCTGAAGAGAAAGTAAAATCCCATTTTTCAGAAGGGTCCTGAACATAAAGTAAAATCCCATTTTTTAGGAATGTCCTGAACATGAACTGAAATCTCATTTTTCAGGAGGGTCTGGAACGTAAAGTAAAATCCCATATTTTAGGAGATCCTGAACATAAAGTAAAATTTCATTTTTCTGGAGGGTCCAGAACGTAAAGTAAAATTCCATTTTTCAGGAGTATCCTGAGCATAAAATGAAATCCCATTTTTCAAGAGAGTCCGGAACAGAAAGTAAAAGCCCATTTTTCAGTAGGGTACTGAAAATAAAATAAAATCCCATTTTTCAGGAGAATCTTGAACATAAAGTGCAATTCTATTTTTCATGAGGGTCCTAAACATAAAGTGAAATCCCATTTTTCAGGAGGGACCTCAAAAAAATTTAAAATCCTATTTTTCATGGGGGACTTGAACATAAAGTGAAATCCAATTTTTTAGGAGGGTCCTGAACATAAAGTAAAATCCCATTTTTCAGGAGGGGCCTGAACAAAAAGTAAAATCCCATTTTTCAGAAGGGTCCTGAACAGAAAGTAAAATTCCATTTTACAGGAGGGTCCTGAACATAAAGTGAAATCCCATTTTTCAGAAGGGTCCTGAAGAGAAAGTAAAATCCCATTTTTTAGTAGGATCTTGAACATAATGTGAAATCCCATTTTTCAGGAGGGTCCTGAACAGAAAGTAAAATCCATTTTTCAGGAGGGTCCTGAACATAAAGTGACATCCCATTTTTAGGAAGGTCCTGAACAAAAGATAAAATCTCATTTTTCTAAAGGTTACTGAACAGAAAGTAAAATCTTATTTTTCAAGTTGGTCCTGAATAGAAAGTAAAATCCAATTTTTCAGAAGGGTCCTAAACATAAAGTGAAATTCCATTTTTCAGGAGGGTCCTGAACAGAAAGTAAAATTCTATCTTTTAGGAGGGTCCTGAACATAAAGTTAAATCCCATTTTTCAGAAGGGTCCTAAACATAAAGTGAAATCCTATTTTTCAAGAGGGTCCTGAACATATAGTGAAATCCCATTTTTCATGAGGATCCTGTACAGAAAGTAAAATCCAATTTTTTAGGAGGGTCCTGAAAATCATGTGAAATTCCATTTTTCAGGAGGGTCCTGAACAGAAAGTAAAATCCTATTTTTCAAGAAGGTAATGAACAGAAAATAAAATCCCATTTTTCATGAGAGTCCTGAACATAAAGTAAAATCCAATTCTTCAGGAGAGTCCTAAACATAAGGTTAAATCCCATTTTCAGAAGGGTCTTGAACAGAAAGTAAAATCCCATTTTTCAGTAGGGTCCTGAAAATAAAGTAACATCCCATTTTCTGGAGGGTCCTAAACATAAATTAAAATCACATTTTTTTGGAGGGTCCTGAGCAGAAAGTAAAATCCTATTTTTCAGGAGCGTCCAGAACATAAAGTAAAATCTTATTTTTCGAGAGGATCCTGAACATAAAGTGCAATTTCATTTTTCTGGAGGGTCCTGAACATAAAGTGAAATCTCATTTTTCTGGAGGATCCTGAACAGATAGTAAAATTCCATTTTTCTAGAGGGTCCTGAACATAAAGTAAAATCTCACTTTTCAGTAGGGTCCTGATCATAAAGTAAAATTCTATTTTTCAGGAGGGTCATGAATAGAAAGTAAAATTCCATTTTTTAAGAGGGTCCTAAACAGAAAGTGAAATCCCATTTTTCAGGAGGGTTCTGAACCTAAACTAAATTTCTCTTTTTGTGGAGGATCCTGAACATAAAGTAAAAATCCATTTTTTCAGGAGGGTCATGAACATAAAGTGAAATCCAATATTTCAGGAAGATCCTGGACAGAAAGTAAAATCCTATTTTTCAGGAGAATCATGAAAAGAAAGTAAAATCCCATTTTTCAGGATGTTCCTGAACAGTAAATAAAATCCCATTTTTCAGGAGTGTACTGAACATAAAGTAAATTTCCATTTTCAGGAGGGTCCTGAAGAGAAGGTAAAATCCCATTTTTTAGGAGAGTCCGGAACATAAATTGAAATCCCATTTTCCAGGGGGATCCTGAACATAAAGTGAAATCCCATTTTTTAGGAGGGTCCTGAACATAAATTGAAATCCCATTTTTCAAGAGGGTCCTGAACAGAAAGTAAATTCCCATTTTTCAGGAGGGTCCTGAACATAAAGTTAGATCTCATTTTTAAGGAGGATTATGAACAGAAGGTAAAATCCCATTTTTCAGGAGGGTCCTAATCTTAAAATAAAATTTCATTTTTCAGTGGAGTCTTGAACAGAAATTAAAATCCCATTTTTAAGAGAGTCCTAAACAGAAAGTAAAATCCCATTTTTAGGATGGTCCTGAATATAAAGTGAAGTCCCATTTTTCAGGAGTCCTGAACATAAACTGAAATCTCATTTTTCAGGATGGTCCTGAATAGAAAGTAAACTTTCATTTTTCAGGAGGGTCCTGAACAGAAAGTAAAATCTCATTTTTTAGGACGGTCCAGAACATAAAGAAAAATCCCATTTTTCAAGAGTGTCCTAAACGGAATGCAAAATCTCATTTTTCATGAGAGTCCTGAATATAAAGTAAAATCTCATTTTTCAGGAGGATCCATAACATAAAGTGCAATTCCATTTTTCAGGATGGTCCTGCAAATAAAGTGAAATCCAATTATTCAGGAGGTTCTTGAACAGAAAGTAAAATCCTATTTTTCTAGAGGGTCCTGAACATAAAGTAAAATCTCATTTTTTATGTGAATTCTGAACAGAAAGTAAAATTCTATTTTTCAGAAGGGTCCGAAACATAAAGTGAAATCCCATTTTTTAGGTGGGTCCTGAACAGAAAGAAAAATTCCATTTTTATGAAGAGTCCTGATCATAAATGAAAACTCCATTTTTCAGAAGGTTCCTGGTCATAAAGTAAAATTCCATTTTTAAGGAGGGTCCTTAATAGAAAGTAAAATCCTATTTTTCAGAAGGGTCCTGATCATAAAGTAAAATCCTATTTTTCAGGAGGTCCTGAAGAGAAAGTAAAATCCCACTTTTCAGACGCGTCCTGAACATAAAGTAAAATCCCATTTTTTAGGAATGTCCTGAACATGAACTGAAATCTCATTTTTCAGGAGGGTCTGGAACGTAAAGTAAAATCCCATATTTTAAGAGATCCTCAACATATAGTAAAATTTCATTTTTCTGGAGGGTCCAGAACGTAAAGTAAAATTCCATTTTTCAGGAGTATCCTAAGCATAAAATGAAATCCCATTTTTCAAAAGAGTCCGGAACAGAAAGTAAAAGCCCATTTTTCAGTAGGGTACTGAAAATAAAATAAAATCCCATTTTTCAGGAGAATCTTGAACATAAAGTGCAATTCTATTTTTCATGAGGGTCCTAAACATAAAGTGAAATCCCATTTTTCAGGAGGGACCTAAAAAAAATTTACAATCCTATTTTTCAGGGGGGACTTGAACATAAAGTGAAATCCAATTTTTTAGGAGGGTCCTGAACATAAAGTAAAATCCCATTTTTCAGGAGGGGCCTGAACAAAAAGTAAAATCCCATTTTTAAGAAGGGTCCTGAACAGAAAGTAAAATCCCATTTTACAGGAGGGTCCTGAACATAAAGTGAAATCCCATTTTTCAGGAGGGTCCTGAAGAGAAAGAAAAATCCCATTTTTTAGTAGGATCTTGAACATAAAGTGAAATCCCATTTTTCAAGAGGGTCCTGAACAGAAAGTAAAATCCATTTTTCAGGAGGGTCCTGAACATAAAGTGACATCCCATTTTTAGGAAGGTCCTGAACAAAAGATAAAATCTCATTTTTCAAAAGGTTACTGAACAGAAAGTAAAATCTTATTTTTCAAGTTGGTCCTCAATAGAAAGTAAAATCCAATTTTTCTGAAGGGTCCTAAACATAAAGTGAAATTCCATTTTTCAGGAGGGTCCTGAACAGAAAGTAAAATTCTATCTTTTAGGAGGGTCCTGATCATAAAGTTAAATCCCATTTTTCAGGAGGGTCCTAAACATAAAGTGAAATCCTATTTTTTAAGAGGGTCCTGAACATATAGTGAAATCCCATTTTTCAGGAGGATCCTGTACAGAAAGTAAAATCCAATTTATTAGGAGGGTCCTGAAAATGATGTGAAATTCCATTTTTCTGGAGGATCCTGAACAGAAAGTAAAATCCCATTTTTCTAGAGGGTCCTGAACATAAAGTAAAATCTCATTTTTCAGGAGGGTCATGATCATAAAGTAAAATTCTATTTTTCAGGAGGGTCATGAATAGAAAGTAAAATTCCATTTTTTAAGAGGGTCCTAAACAGAAAGTGAAATCCCATTTTTCAGGAGGGTTCTGAACCTAAACTAAATTTCTCTTTTTGTGGAGGATCCTGAACATAAAGTAAAATCTCATTATTAAGGAGGATTATGAACAGAAGGTAAAATCCCATTTTTCAGGAGGGTCCTAATCTTAAAATAAAATTCCATTTTTCAGTGGGGTCTTGAACAGAAATTAAAATCCCATTTTTTAAGAGAGTCCTGATCATAATTGAAAACTCCATTTTTCAGAAGGGTCCTGATCATAAAGTAAAATTCCATTTTTAAGGAGGGTCCTTAATAGAAAGTAAAATCCTATTTTTCAGAAGGGTCCTGATCATAAAGTAAAATCCTATTTTTCAGGAGGTCCTGAAGAGAAAGTAAAATCCAATTTTTCAGAAGGGTCCTGAATATAAAGTGAAATCCCATTTTTTAGGAAGCACCTGAACATGAACTGAAATCTCATTTTTCAGGAGGGTCTGGAACGTAAAGTAAAATCCCATATTTCAGGAGATCCTGAACATAAAGTAAAATTTCATTTTTCTGGAGGGTCCAGAACGTAAAGTAAAATTCCATTTTTCAGGAGTGTCCTGAGCATAAAATGAAATCCCATTTTTCAGGAGAGTCCGTAACAGAAAGTAAAAGCCCATTTTTCAGTAGGGTACTGAAAATAAAATAAAATCCCATTTTTCAAGAGAATCTTGAACATAAAGTGCAATTCTATTTTTCATGAAGTTCCTAAACATAAAGTGAAATCCCATTTTTCAGGAGGGACCTCAAAAAAAGGTAAAATCCTATTTTTCAAGGGGGGACTTGAACATAAAGTGAAATCCAATTTTTTAGGAGGGTCCTGAACATAAAGTAAAATCCCATTTTTCAGAAGGGGCCTGAACAAAAAGTAAAATCCCATTTTTAAGAAGGGTCCTGAACAGAAAGTAAAATCCCATTTTACAGGAGGGTCCTGAACATAAAGTGAAATTCCATTTTTCAGGTGGGTCCTGAACAGAAAGTTAAATCCCATTTTTTAGGAGGATCTTGAACATAAAGTGAAATCCCATTTTTTAGGAGGGTCCTGAACAGAAAGTAAAATCCATTTTTTCAGGAGGGTCCTGAACATAAAGTAACATTCCATTTTTAGGAAGGTCCTGAACAAAAGATAAAATCTCATTTTTCAAAAGGTTACTAAACAGAAAGTAAAATCTCATTTTTCAGGAGGGTCTTGAACATAAAGTAAAATCCCATTTTTCATCAGGGTCCTGAACATAAAGTGAAATCCCATTTTTCAGGAGGGTCCTGAAGTTAAAGTAAAATCCCATTTTTAAAGAGAGTCCTAAACATAAAATGAAATTCTAGTTTTTCGGAGGGTCCTGCACATAAAGTGAAATTCCATTTTTCAGGAGGGTCCTGAACAGAAGGTAAAATTCCATTTTTAAGGAGGATCCTGAACATAAAGTGAAATCTTATTTTTCAGGAGGGTCCAGAACAGAAGGTAAAATCTAATTTTTTAGAAGGGTCCTGAGTAGAAAGTAAAATCTCATTTTTTTCATGAGGATCCTGAACATAAAGTGCAATTGCATTTTTTAGGAGGGTCCTGAACATAAAGTGAAATCCTGTTATTCAGGAGGGTCCTGAACAGAAAGTAAAATCCCATTTTTCTAGAGGGTCCTGAATATAAAGTAAAAACTCATTTTTCAGGAGGATCCTGAACAGAAAGTAAAATTCTATTTTTTAGAAGGGTCCGGAACATAAAGTGAAATCCGATTTTTCAGGAGGGTCATGAACAGAAAGTAAAATTCCATTTTTCAGAAGGGTCCTGATCATAAAGTAAAATTCTATTTTTAAGGAGGGTCTTTAATAGAAAGTAAAATCCCATTTTTAAGGAGTGTCATGAACATAAAGTGTAATCTCATTTTTCAGGAGGTCCTGAAGAGAAAGTAAAATCTCATTTTTCAAGAGGATCCTGAACATAAAGTAAAATTTTATTTTTCAGGAGGATCTAGAACATAAATTAAAATTCCATTTGTCAGGAGGGTCCTGAGCATAAAATGAAATCCCATTTTTCAGGAAGGTCCTGAACATAAAGTAAAATTTCATTTTTCAGGAGGATCTAGAACATAAATTAAATTTCCATTTGTCAGGAGGGTCCTCAGCATAAAATGAAATCCCATTTTTCAGGAGGGTCCTGAACAGAAAGTAAAATCCTATTTTTTAGGAGTGTCCTGAACAGAAAGTAAAATTTCATTTTTTAGGAAGGTCCTGAACAAAAATTGAAATCCCATTTTTCAGGAGGGATCTGAACCTAAACTAAATTTCTCTTTTTTACGAGGGTCCTGAACATAAAGTAAGAATCCAATTTTTCAGGAGGGTCATGAACATAAAGTGAAATCCAATATTTCAGAAAGGTCCTGGACAGAAAGTAAAATCCTATTTTTCAGGAGAATCATGAAAAGAAAGTAAAATCCAATTTGTCAAGACGGTCCTAAACAGAAAATAAAATCCCATTTTTTAGGAGGGTACTGAACATATAGTATATTTCCATTTTTCAGGAGGGTCCTGAAGAGAAAGTAAAATCCCATTTTTCAGGAGGATCCTGAACATAAAGTGAAATCCCATTTTTCAGGGGGGTCCTGAACATAAAGTGAAATCCCAATTTTTAGGAGGGTCCTGAACATAAATTGAAATCTCATTTTTCAAGAGGGTCCTGAACAGAAAGTAAATTCCCATTTTTCAGGAGGGTCCAGAACATAAAGTTAAATACCATTTTTATGGAGGGTTATGAACAGAAGGTAAAATCCCATTTTTCAGGAGGGTTCTAATCATAAAATAAAATTCCATTTTTCAGTGGGGGCCTGAGCAGAAAGTAAAATCCCATTTTTAGGATGGTCCTGAATATAAAGTGAAATCCTATTTTTCAGGAGTCTTTAACATAAAGTGAAATCCCATTTTTCAGGATGGTCCTGAATAGAAAGTAAACTCTCATTTTTCAGGAGGGTCCTAAACAGAAAGTAAAAGCTCATTTTTTAGGACGGTCCAGAACATAAAGAAAAATCTCATTTTTCAGGAGTGTCCTAAACGGAAAGTAAAATCTCATTTTTCATGAGGATCCTGAATAGAAAGTAAAATCTCAATTTTTCAGGAGGGTCCTGAACATAAAGTGAAATCTCATTTTTCAGCAGGGTCCTGAACATAAAGTAAAATCCAATTTTAAAGATGGTCCTGAACATAAAGTGAAATCCCAGTTATCAGGAAGGTACTGAACATAAAGTAAAATCCCATTTTTTAGGAGGATGCTGTACATAATGTGAAATCTCATTTTTCAGGAGGGTCCAGAACAAATGGTAAAACCTAAATTTTCAGGTGGATCTTGAACATAAATTAAAATCACATTTTTCTGGAGGATCCTGAGCAGAATGTAAAATCCTATTTTTCTGGAGGGTGCAGAACATAAAGTAAAATCTCATTTTTTAGATGGATCCATAACATAAAGTGTAATTCCATTTTTAAGGAAGGTCCTGAATATAAAGTGAAATCTCATTATTCAGGAGGTTCTTCAACAGAAAGTAAAATCCTATTTTTCTAGAGGGTCCTGAACATAAAAGTAAAATCTCATTTTTCATGAGGATTCTGAACAGAAAGTAAAATTTTATTTTTCAGAACGGTCCAGAACATAAAGTGAAATCCCATTTTTTAGGTGGGTCCTGAACAGAAAGTAAAATTCCATTTTTCAGAAGAGTCCTGATCATAAAGTAAAACTCCATTTTTAGAAGGGTCCTGATCATAAAGTAAAATTCCATTTTGAAGGAGGGTCCTTAATAGAAAGTAAAATCCTATTTTTCAGAAGGGTCCTTATCATAAAGTAAAATCCTATTTTTCAGGAGGTCCTAAATAGAAAGTAAAATCCCATTTTACAGAAGAGTCCTGAACATAAAGTAAAATCCCATTTTTTAGGAGGGTCCTGAACATGAACTGAAATCTCATTTTTTAGGAGGGTCTATAACGTAAAGTAAAATCCTATTTTTTAAGAGGGTCCTGAATATAAAGTAAAATTTTATTTTTCAGGAAGGTCCACAACGTAAAGTAAAATTCCATTTTTCAGGAGTGTCCTAAGCATAAAATGAAATCCCATTTTTCAGGAGAGTCCGGAACAGAAACTAAAAGTCCATTTTTCAGTAGAGTACTGAAAATAAAATAAAATCTCATTTTTCAGGAGCATCCTGAACATAAAGTGCAATTCAATTTTTCATGAGGGTCCTAAACATAAAGTCAAATCCCATTTTTCAGGAGGGACCTAAAAAAAAGTTAAAATCCAATTTTTTAGGGGGAACTTGAACATAAAGTGAAATCCCATTTTTTTAGAAGGTCCTGAACATAAAGTAAAATCTCATTTTTCAGGATGGGCCAGAACAAAAAGTAAAATCCCATTTTTAAGAAGGGTCCTGAACAGAAAGTAAAATCCCATTTTACAGGAGGGTCCTGAACATAAAGTGAAATCCCATTTTTCAGGAGGGTCCTGAAAAAAAAGTAAAATCCATTTTTTCAGGTGGGTCCTAAACATAAAGTGACATCCCATTTTTAGGAAGTTCCTGAACAAAAGATAAAATCTAATTTTTCAGGATGTTACCGAACAGAAAGTAAAATCTTATTTTTCAGGTGGGTCCTGAATTGAAAGTAAAATCCAATTTTTCAGAAGGGTCCTAAACATAAAGTGAAATTCCATTTTTCAGAAAGATCCTGAACAGAAATTAAAATCCCATTTTTTAGGAGGGTCCTGAACATAAAGTAAAATCCTATTTTTCAGGAGGGTCTTGAACAGAAAGTAAAATCTTATTTTTCAAGAGGGCCCTGAACATATAGTGAAATCTCATTTTTCAGGAGGATCCTGTATAGTATGTAAAATCCAATTTTTTAGGAGGGTCCTGAAAATGATGTGAAATTCCATTTTTCAGGAGGGTCCTGAACAGAAAGTAAAAATCCTATTTTCAAGAAGGTAATGAACAGAAAGTAAAATCCCATTTTTCACGAGGGTCCTGAACATAAAGTAAAATTCCATTCTTCAGGAGAGTCCTAAACATAGGGCAAAATCCCATTTTTAGGAGGGTCCTGAACAAAAAGCAAAATCTTATTTTTCAGTAGGGTCCTGAAAATAAAGTAACATCCCATTTTCTGGAGGGTCTTGAACATAAAGTAAAATCTCATTTTTTAGGAGGGTCCTGAACGTAAACTGAAATCCCATTGTTCAAGAGAGTCCTGAACAAAAAGTAATATCTTATTTTTCAGGAGAGTCCTGAACAAAAAGTTAAATCCCTTTTTTAAGGAGCGCTGTGAACAAAATTTAAAATCCCATTTTTCAGTAGGGTCCTGATCATAAAGTAAAATTCTATTTTTCAGGAGGGTCATGAATAGAAAGTAAAATTCCATTTTTTAAGAGGGTCCTAAACAGAAAGTGAAATCCCATTTTTCAGGAAGGTTCTGAACCTAAACTAAATTTCTCTTTTTTTGGAGGATCCTGAACATAAAGTAAAAATCCAATTTTTAGGAGGGTCATGAACATAAAGTGAAATCCAATATTTCAGGAAGATCCTGGACAGAAAGTAAAATCCTATTTTTCAGGAGAATCATGAAAAGAAAGTAAAATCCCATTTTTCAGGATATTCCTGAACAGAAAATAAAATCCTATTTTTCTGGAGGGTACTGAACATAAAGTAAATTTCCATTTTTCAGGAGGGTCCTGAAGAGAAAGTAAAATCCTATTTTTCAGGAGGGTCCTGAACATAAAGTGAAATCCCATTTTTTAGGGGGGTCCAGAACATAAAGTGAAATCCCATTTTTTAGGAGGGTCCTGAACATAAATTGAAATCCCATTTTTCAAGAGGGTCCTGAACAGAAAGTAAATTCCCATTGTTCAGGAGGGTCCTAAACATAAATTTAATTCCCATTTTTAAGGAGGGTTATGAAGAGAAGGTAAAATCCCATTTTCTAGGAGGGTCCTAATCATAAAATTAAATTCCATTTTTCAGTGGGGTCCTGAACAAAAAGTAAAATCCCATTTTTTATGAGAGTCCTAAACAGAAAGTAAAATCTCATTTTTAGGATGGTCCTGAGTATAAAGTGAAATCCCATTTTTCAGGAGTCCTGAATATAAAGTGAAATCCCATTTTTCAGGAGGTCCTGAACTTAAAGTGAAATGTCATTTTTTAGGACGGTCAAGAACAAAAGGTAAACTCTCATTTTTCAGGAGGGTCCGGAACAGAAAGTAAAATCTCATTTTTTAGGAGGGTCTTGAGTAGAAAGTAAAATCTTATTTTTCAGGAGGGTCCAGAACTTAAACTAAAATCTTATTATTCAGAAGGATCCTGAACATAAAGTGCAATTCCATTTTTCAGGTTGGTCCTTAACATAAAGTGAAATCCCATTATTCAGGAGGGTCCAGAACAGAAAGTAAAATTCCATTTTTCTAGAGGGTCCTGAACATAAAATAAAATCTCATTTTTCAAAAGGATCCTGAACAGAAAGTAAAATTCCATTTTTTAGAAGGGTCCTGAACATAAAGTGAAATTCCATTTTTCAGGAGGGTCCTAAACAGAAAGTAAAATCCCATTTTTCAGGAGAATCCTGAACATAAAGTAAAATCCCATTTTTAAGGGGGGTCCTTAACAGAAAGTAAAATCCCATTTTTCAGGAGGGTCCTCAACATAAAATAAAATCTCATTTTTCAGGAGATCCTTAACAGAATGTAAAATCTCATTGTCCTGAACATAAACTAAAGTCCCATTTTTTAGGAGAGTCCAACACGTAAAGAAAAATCTCATTTTTCAAGAGGGTCCTGAACATAGAGTAAACTCCTATTTTTCAGGAGGGTCCAGAACATAAAGTAAAATTCCATTTTTCAGGAGGGTCCTGAACATAAAGTGAAATCTCATTTTTTTGGAGAGTCCTGAACTGAAAGTAAAATCCCATTTTTCAGGAGGGTCCTGAAAAGAAAGTAAAATCACATTTTTCAGTAGTGTCCTAAACATAAATTGAAATCCCATATTTCAGTAGGGTCCAGAACAGAATGTAAAATCCCATTTTTTAGGAGGGTCCTAAACATAAAGTGAAATCCCATTTCTCAGGTGGGTCCTGTACATAGAGTAAAATCTCATTTTTCAGGAGGGTCCTGAACATAAAGTAAATCCCTTTTTTCAGGAGGGTCCTAAACAGAAAGAAAAATCTTATTTTTCAGGAGGGTTCTGAACAGAAATTAAAATCCTATTTTTCAGGAGGGTTCTGAACATAAAGCGAATTCCCATTATTCAAGTTGGTCCTAAACATAGAGTAAAATCCTATTTTGCAGGAGGGTGCTGAACCAAAAGTAAAATCCCATTTTTTAGAAGGGTCTTGAACATAAAGTGAAATTCAATTTTTCATAAAGGTCCTGAACAGAATATAAAATCCCATTTTGTAGGAGGGTCCTGAACATAATGTGAAATTCCATTTTTTTTGGAGGGTCCTGAACACAAACTAAAATCCTATTTTGCAGGAGGATCTTGAATAAAAAGAGAAATTTCATTTTTCAGGAGGGTCCTTAACAAAAAGTAAAATTCCATTTTTCTAGAGGGACCTGAAAATAAAGTAAAATCTCATTTTTCAGGAGGATCCTAAACAGAAAGTAGAATATTATTTTTTAGAGGGTTCTGGAGCATAAAGTGAAATCCTATTTTTCAGGAGGGTCCTGAACAAAAAGTAAAATCCCATTTGTCAAGACAGCCCAGAACAGAAAGTGAAATCCCAATTTTCAAAAGGGTCCTGAATATAAATTAAACTCCCATTTTTCAGGAGGGTCCTGAACATAAAGTGAAATCCCATTTTTCAGGAGGGTCCTGAAGAGAAAGTAAAATCCCATTTTTTAGTAGGATCTTGAACATAAAGTGAAATCCCATTTTTCAGGAGAGTCCTGAACAGATAGTAAAATCCATTTTCAGGAGGGTCCTGAACATAAAGTGACATCCCATTTTTAGGAAGGTCCTGAACAAAAGATAAAATCTCATTTTTCAAAAGGTTACTGAACAGAAAGTAAAATCTTATTTTTCAAGTTGGTCCTGAATAGAAAGTAAAATCCAATTTTTCAGAAGGGTCCTAAACATAAAGTGAAATTCCATTTTTCAGGAGGGTTCTGAACAGAAAGTAAAATTCTATCTTTTAGGAGGGTCCTGAACATAAAGTTAAATCCCATTTTTCAGGAGGGTCCTAAACATAAAGTGAAATCCTATTTTTCAAGAGGGTCCTGAACATATAGTGAAATCCCATTTTTCATGAGGATCCTGTACAGAAAGTAAAATCCAATTTTTTAGGAGGGTCCTGAAAATGATGTGAAATTCCATTTTTCAGGAGAGTCCTGAACAGAAAGTAAAATCCTATTTTTCAAGAAGGTAATGAACAGAAAGTAAAATCCCATTTTTCATGAGAGTCCTGAACATAAAGTAAAATCCAATTCTTCAGGAGAGTCCTAAACATAAGGTTAAATCCCATTTTCAGGAGGGTCTTGAACAGAAAGTAAAATCCCATTTTTCATTAGGGTCCTGAAAATAAAGTAACATCCCATTTTCTGGAGGGTCCTAAACATAAATTAAAATCACATTTTTTTAGAGGGTCCTGAGCAGAAAGTAAAATCCTATTTTTCAGGAGCGTCCAGAACATAAAGTAAAATCTTATTTTTCGAGAGGATCCTTAACATAAAGTACAATTTCATTTTTCTGGAGGGTCCTGAACATAAATTGAAATCTCATTTTTCTGGAGGATCCTGAACAGAAAGTAAAATCCCATTTTTCTAGAGGGTCCTGAATATAAAGTAACATCTCATTTTTCAGGAGGATCCTGAACAGAAAGTAAAATTCTATTTTTCAGACGGGTCGTGAACATAAAGTGAAATCCCATTTTTTCAGGTGGGTCATGAACAGAGAGTAAAATTCAATTTTTCAGGAGGGTCCTGAACAGAAAGTAAAATCCCATTTTTCAGGAGGGTCTTGAATAGAAAGTAAAATCCCATTCTTAAGGATAGTCTTCAAAATAAGGTAAAATTCCATTTTTCCGGAGGGTCCTGAAAGTGATGTGAAATTCCATTTTTCAGGAGGGTCCTGAACAGAAAGTAAAAATCCTATTTTCAAGAAGGTAATGAACAGAAAGTAAAATCCCATTTTTCACGAGGGTCCTGAACATAAAGTAAAATTCCATTCTTCAGGAGAGTCCTAAACATAGGGCAAAATCCCATTTTTAGGAGGGTCCTGAACAAAAAGCAAAATCTTATTTTTCAGTAGGGTCCTGAAAATAAAGTAACATCCCATTTTCTGGAGGGTCTTGAACATAAAGTAAAATCTCATTTTTTAGGAGGGTCCTGAACGTAAACTGAAATCCCATTGTTCAAGAGAGTCCTGAACAAAAAGTAATATCTTATTTTTCAGGAGAGTCCTGAACAAAAAGTTAAATCCCTTTTTTAAGGAGCGCTGTGAACAAAATTTAAAATCCCATTTTTCAGTAGGGTCCTGATCATAAAGTAAAATTCTATTTTTCAGGAGGGTCATGAATAGAAAGTAAAATTCCATTTTTTAAGAGGGTCCTAAACAGAAAGTGAAATCCCATTTTTCAGGAAGGTTCTGAACCTAAACTAAATTTCTCTTTTTTTGGAGGATCCTGAACATAAAGTAAAAATCCAATTTTTCAGGAGGGTCATGAACATAAAGTGAAATCCAATATTTCAGGAAGATCCTGGACAGAAAGTAAAATCCTATTTTTCAGGAGAATCATGAAAAGAAAGTAAAATCCCATTTTTCAGGATATTCCTGAACAGAAAATAAAATCCTATTTTTCTGGAGGGTACTGAACATAAAGTAAATTTCCATTTTTCAGGAGGGTCCTGAAGAGAAAGTAAAATCCTATTTTTCAGGAGGGTCCTGAACATAAAGTGAAATCCCATTTTTTAGGGGGGTCCAGAACATAAAGTGAAATCCCATTTTTTAGGAGGGTCCTGAACATAAATTGAAATCCCATTTTTCAAGAGGGTCCTGAACAGAAAGTAAATTCCCATTGTTCAGGAGGGTCCTAAACATAAATTTAAATCCCATTTTTAAGGAGGGTTATGAAGAGAAGGTAAAATCCCATTTTCTAGGAGGGTCCTAATCATAAAATTAAATTCCATTTTTCAGTGGGGTCCTGAACAAAAAGTAAAATCCCATTTTTTATGAGAGTCCTAAACAGAAAGTAAAATCTCATTTTTAGGATGGTCCTGAGTATAAAGTGAAATCCCATTTTTCAGGAGTCCTGAATATAAAGTGAAATCCCATTTTTCAGGAGGTCCTGAACTTAAAGTGAAATGTCATTTTTTAGGACGGTCAAGAACAAAAGGTAAACTCTCATTTTTCAGGAGGGTCCGGAACAGAAAGTAAAATCTCATTTTTTAGGAGGGTCTTGAGTAGAAAGTAAAATCTTATTTTTCAGGAGGGTCCAGAACTTAAACTAAAATCTTATTATTCAGAAGGATCCTGAACATAAAGTGCAATTCCATTTTTCAGGTTGGTCCTTAACATAAAGTGAAATCCCATTATTCAGGAGGGTCCAGAACAGAAAGTAAAATTCCATTTTTCTAGAGGGTCCTGAACATAAAATAAAATCTCATTTTTCAAAAGGATCCTGAACAGAAAGTAAAATTCCATTTTTTAGAAGGGTCCTGAACATAAAGTGAAATTCCATTTTTCAGGAGGGTCCTAAACAGAAAGTAAAATCCCATTTTTCAGGAGAATCCTGAACATAAAGTAAAATCCCATTTTTAAGGGGGGTCCTTAACAGAAAGTAAAATCCCATTTTTCAGGAGGGTCCTGAACATAAAATAAAATCTCATTTTTCAGGAGATCCTTAACAGAATGTAAAATCTCATTGTCCTGAACATAAACTAAAGTCCCATTTTTTAGGAGAGTCCAACACGTAAAGAAAAATCTCATTTTTCAAGAGGGTCCTGAACATAGAGTAAACTCCTATTTTTCAGGAGGGTCCAGAACATAAAGTAAAATTCCATTTTTCAGGAGGGTCCTGAACATAAAGTGAAATCTCATTTTTTTGGAGAGTCCTGAACTGAAAGTAAAATCCCATTTTTCAGGAGGGTCCTGAAAAGAAAGTAAAATCACATTTTTCAGTAGTGTCCTAAACATAAATTGAAATCCCATATTTCAGTAGGGTCCAGAACAGAATGTAAAATCCCATTTTTTAGGAGGGTCCTAAACATAAAGTGAAATCCCATTTCTCAGGTGGGTCCTGTACATAGAGTAAAATCTCATTTTTCAGGAGGGTCCTGAACATAAAGTAAATCCCTTTTTTCAGGAGGGTCCTAAACAGAAAGAAAAATCTTATTTTTCAGGAGGGTTCTGAACAGAAATTAAAATCCTATTTTTCAGGAGGGTTCTGAACATAAAGCGAATTCCCATTATTCAAGTTGGTCCTAAACATAGAGTAAAATCCTATTTTGCAGGAGGGTGCTGAACCAAAAGTAAAATCCCATTTTTTAGAAGGGTCTTGAACATAAAGTGAAATTCAATTTTTCATAAAGGTCCTGAACAGAATATAAAATCCCATTTTGTAGGAGGGTCCTGAACATAATGTGAAATTCCATTTTTTTTGGAGGGTCCTGAACACAAACTAAAATCCTATTTTGCAGGAGGATCTTGAATAAAAAGAGAAATTTCATTTTTCAGGAGGGTCCTTAACAAAAAGTAAAATTCCATTTTTCTAGAGGGACCTGAAAATAAAGTAAAATCTCATTTTTCAGGAGGATCCTAAACAGAAAGTAGAATATTATTTTTTAGAGGGTTCTGGAGCATAAAGTGAAATCCTATTTTTCAGGAGGGTCCTGAACAAAAAGTAAAATCCCATTTGTCAAGACAGCCCAGAACAGAAAGTGAAATCCCAATTTTCAAAAGGGTCCTGAATATAAATTAAACTCCCATTTTTCAGGAGGGTCCTGAACATAAAGTGAAATCCCATTTTTCAGGAGGGTCCTGAAGAGAAAGTAAAATCCCATTTTTTAGTAGGATCTTGAACATAAAGTGAAATCCCATTTTTCAGGAGAGTCCTGAACAGATAGTAAAATCCATTTTCAGGAGGGTCCTGAACATAAAGTGACATCCCATTTTTAGGAAGGTCCTGAACAAAAGATAAAATCTCATTTTTCAAAAGGTTACTGAACAGAAAGTAAAATCTTATTTTTCAAGTTGGTCCTGAATAGAAAGTAAAATCCAATTTTTCAGAAGGGTCCTAAACATAAAGTGAAATTCCATTTTTCAGGAGGGTTCTGAACAGAAAGTAAAATTCTATCTTTTAGGAGGGTCCTGAACATAAAGTTAAATCCCATTTTTCAGGAGGGTCCTAAACATAAAGTGAAATCCTATTTTTCAAGAGGGTCCTGAACATATAGTGAAATCCCATTTTTCATGAGGATCCTGTACAGAAAGTAAAATCCAATTTTTTAGGAGGGTCCTGAAAATGATGTGAAATTCCATTTTTCAGGAGGGTCCTGAACAGAAAGTAAAATCCTATTTTTCAAGAAGGTAATGAACAGAAAGTAAAATCCCATTTTTCATGAGAGTCCTGAACATAAAGTAAAATCCAATTCTTCAGGAGAGTCCTAAACATAAGGTTAAATCCCATTTTCAGGAGGGTCTTGAACAGAAAGTAAAATCCCATTTTTCATTAGGGTCCTGAAAATAAAGTAACATCCCATTTTCTGGAGGGTCCTAAACATAAATTAAAATCACATTTTTTTAGAGGGTCCTGAGCAGAAAGTAAAATCCTATTTTTCAGGAGCGTCCAGAACATAAAGTAAAATCTTATTTTTCGAGAGGATCCTTAACATAAAGTACAATTTCATTTTTCTGGAGGGTCCTGAACATAAATTGAAATCTCATTTTTCTGGAGGATCCTGAACAGAAAGTAAAATCCCATTTTTCTAGAGGGTCCTGAATATAAAGTAACATCTCATTTTTCAGGAGGATCCTGAACAGAAAGTAAAATTCTATTTTTCAGACGGGTCGTGAACATAAAGTGAAATCCCATTTTTTCAGGTGGGTCATGAACAGAGAGTAAAATTCAATTTTTCAGGAGGGTCCTGAACAGAAAGTAAAATCCCATTTTTCAGGAGGGTCTTGAATAGAAAGTAAAATCCCATTCTTAAGGATAGTCTTCAAAATAAGGTAAAATTCCATTTTTCCGGAGGGTCCTGAAAGTGATGTGAAATTCCATTTTTCAGGAGGGTCCTGAACAGAAAGTAAAAATCCTATTTTCAAGAAGGTAATGAACAGAAAGTAAAATCCCATTTTTCACGAGGGTCCTGAACATAAAGTAAAATTCCATTCTTCAGGAGAGTCCTAAACATAGGGCAAAATCCCATTTTTAGGAGGGTCCTGAACAAAAAGCAAAATCTTATTTTTCAGTAGGGTCCTGAAAATAAAGTAACATCCCATTTTCTGGAGGGTCTTGAACATAAAGTAAAATCTCATTTTTTAGGAGGGTCCTGAACGTAAACTGAAATCCCATTGTTCAAGAGAGTCCTGAACAAAAAGTAATATCTTATTTTTCAGGAGAGTCCTGAACAAAAAGTTAAATCCCTTTTTTAAGGAGCGCTGTGAACAAAATTTAAAATCCCATTTTTCAGTAGGGTCCTGATCATAAAGTAAAATTCTATTTTTCAGGAGGGTCATGAATAGAAAGTAAAATTCCATTTTTTAAGAGGGTCCTAAACAGAAAGTGAAATCCCATTTTTCAGGAAGGTTCTGAACCTAAACTAAATTTCTCTTTTTTTGGAGGATCCTGAACATAAAGTAAAAATCCAATTTTTCAGGAGGGTCATGAACATAAAGTGAAATCCAATATTTCAGGAAGATCCTGGACAGAAAGTAAAATCCTATTTTTCAGGAGAATCATGAAAAGAAAGTAAAATCCCATTTTTCAGGATATTCCTGAACAGAAAATAAAATCCTATTTTTCTGGAGGGTACTGAACATAAAGTAAATTTCCATTTTTCAGGAGGGTCCTGAAGAGAAAGTAAAATCCTATTTTTCAGGAGGGTCCTGAACATAAAGTGAAATCCCATTTTTTAGGGGGGTCCAGAACATAAAGTGAAATCCCATTTTTTAGGAGGGTCCTGAACATAAATTGAAATCCCATTTTTCAAGAGGGTCCTGAACAGAAAGTAAATTCCCATTGTTCAGGAGGGTCCTAAACATAAATTTAAATCCCATTTTTAAGGAGGGTTATGAAGAGAAGGTAAAATCCCATTTTCTAGGAGGGTCCTAATCATAAAATTAAATTCCATTTTTCAGTGGGGTCCTGAACAAAAAGTAAAATCCCATTTTTTATGAGAGTCCTAAACAGAAAGTAAAATCTCATTTTTAGGATGGTCCTGAGTATAAAGTGAAATCCCATTTTTCAGGAGTCCTGAATATAAAGTGAAATCCCATTTTTCAGGAGGTCCTGAACTTAAAGTGAAATGTCATTTTTTAGGACGGTCAAGAACAAAAGGTAAACTCTCATTTTTCAGGAGGGTCCGGAACAGAAAGTAAAATCTCATTTTTTAGGAGGGTCTTGAGTAGAAAGTAAAATCTTATTTTTCAGGAGGGTCCAGAACTTAAACTAAAATCTTATTATTCAGAAGGATCCTGAACATAAAGTGCAATTCCATTTTTCAGGTTGGTCCTTAACATAAAGTGAAATCCCATTATTCAGGAGGGTCCAGAACAGAAAGTAAAATTCCATTTTTCTAGAGGGTCCTGAACATAAAATAAAATCTCATTTTTCAAAAGGATCCTGAACAGAAAGTAAAATTCCATTTTTTAGAAGGGTCCTGAACATAAAGTGAAATTCCATTTTTCAGGAGGGTCCTAAACAGAAAGTAAAATCCCATTTTTCAGGAGAATCCTGAACATAAAGTAAAATCCCATTTTTAAGGGGGGTCCTTAACAGAAAGTAAAATCCCATTTTTCAGGAGGGTCCTGAACATAAAATAAAATCTCATTTTTCAGGAGATCCTTAACAGAATGTAAAATCTCATTGTCCTGAACATAAACTAAAGTCCCATTTTTTAGGAGAGTCCAACACGTAAAGAAAAATCTCATTTTTCAAGAGGGTCCTGAACATAGAGTAAACTCCTATTTTTCAGGAGGGTCCAGAACATAAAGTAAAATTCCATTTTTCAGGAGGGTCCTGAACATAAAGTGAAATCTCATTTTTTTGGAGAGTCCTGAACTGAAAGTAAAATCCCATTTTTCAGGAGGGTCCTGAAAAGAAAGTAAAATCACATTTTTCAGTAGTGTCCTAAACATAAATTGAAATCCCATATTTCAGTAGGGTCCAGAACAGAATGTAAAATCCCATTTTTTAGGAGGGTCCTAAACATAAAGTGAAATCCCATTTCTCAGGTGGGTCCTGTACATAGAGTAAAATCTCATTTTTCAGGAGGGTCCTGAACATAAAGTAAATCCCTTTTTTCAGGAGGGTCCTAAACAGAAAGAAAAATCTTATTTTTCAGGAGGGTTCTGAACAGAAATTAAAATCCTATTTTTCAGGAGGGTTCTGAACATAAAGCGAATTCCCATTATTCAAGTTGGTCCTAAACATAGAGTAAAATCCTATTTTGCAGGAGGGTGCTGAACCAAAAGTAAAATCCCATTTTTTAGAAGGGTCTTGAACATAAAGTGAAATTCAATTTTTCATAAAGGTCCTGAACAGAATATAAAATCCCATTTTGTAGGAGGGTCCTGAACATAATGTGAAATTCCATTTTTTTTGGAGGGTCCTGAACACAAACTAAAATCCTATTTTGCAGGAGGATCTTGAATAAAAAGAGAAATTTCATTTTTCAGGAGGGTCCTTAACAAAAAGTAAAATTCCATTTTTCTAGAGGGACCTGAAAATAAAGTAAAATCTCATTTTTCAGGAGGATCCTAAACAGAAAGTAGAATATTATTTTTTAGAGGGTTCTGGAGCATAAAGTGAAATCCTATTTTTCAGGAGGGTCCTGAACAAAAAGTAAAATCCCATTTGTCAAGACAGCCCAGAACAGAAAGTGAAATCCCAATTTTCAAAAGGGTCCTGAATATAAATTAAACTCCCATTTTTCAGGAGGGTCCTGAACATAAAGTGAAATCCCATTTTTCAGGAGGGTCCTGAAGAGAAAGTAAAATCCCATTTTTTAGTAGGATCTTGAACATAAAGTGAAATCCCATTTTTCAGGAGAGTCCTGAACAGATAGTAAAATCCATTTTCAGGAGGGTCCTGAACATAAAGTGACATCCCATTTTTAGGAAGGTCCTGAACAAAAGATAAAATCTCATTTTTCAAAAGGTTACTGAACAGAAAGTAAAATCTTATTTTTCAAGTTGGTCCTGAATAGAAAGTAAAATCCAATTTTTCAGAAGGGTCCTAAACATAAAGTGAAATTCCATTTTTCAGGAGGGTTCTGAACAGAAAGTAAAATTCTATCTTTTAGGAGGGTCCTGAACATAAAGTTAAATCCCATTTTTCAGGAGGGTCCTAAACATAAAGTGAAATCCTATTTTTCAAGAGGGTCCTGAACATATAGTGAAATCCCATTTTTCATGAGGATCCTGTACAGAAAGTAAAATCCAATTTTTTAGGAGGGTCCTGAAAATGATGTGAAATTCCATTTTTCAGGAGGGTCCTGAACAGAAAGTAAAATCCTATTTTTCAAGAAGGTAATGAACAGAAAGTAAAATCCCATTTTTCATGAGAGTCCTGAACATAAAGTAAAATCCAATTCTTCAGGAGAGTCCTAAACATAAGGTTAAATCCCATTTTCAGGAGGGTCTTGAACAGAAAGTAAAATCCCATTTTTCATTAGGGTCCTGAAAATAAAGTAACATCCCATTTTCTGGAGGGTCCTAAACATAAATTAAAATCACATTTTTTTAGAGGGTCCTGAGCAGAAAGTAAAATCCTATTTTTCAGGAGCGTCCAGAACATAAAGTAAAATCTTATTTTTCGAGAGGATCCTTAACATAAAGTACAATTTCATTTTTCTGGAGGGTCCTGAACATAAATTGAAATCTCATTTTTCTGGAGGATCCTGAACAGAAAGTAAAATCCCATTTTTCTAGAGGGTCCTGAATATAAAGTAACATCTCATTTTTCAGGAGGATCCTGAACAGAAAGTAAAATTCTATTTTTCAGACGGGTCGTGAACATAAAGTGAAATCCCATTTTTTCAGGTGGGTCATGAACAGAGAGTAAAATTCAATTTTTCAGGAGGGTCCTGAACAGAAAGTAAAATCCCATTTTTCAGGAGGGTCTTGAATAGAAAGTAAAATCCCATTCTTAAGGATAGTCTTCAAAATAAGGTAAAATTCCATTTTTCCGGAGGGTCCTGAAAGTGATGTGAAATTCCATTTTTCAGGAGGGTCCTGAACAGAAAGTAAAAATCCTATTTTCAAGAAGGTAATGAACAGAAAGTAAAATCCCATTTTTCACGAGGGTCCTGAACATAAAGTAAAATTCCATTCTTCAGGAGAGTCCTAAACATAGGGCAAAATCCCATTTTTAGGAGGGTCCTGAACAAAAAGCAAAATCTTATTTTTCAGTAGGGTCCTGAAAATAAAGTAACATCCCATTTTCTGGAGGGTCTTGAACATAAAGTAAAATCTCATTTTTTAGGAGGGTCCTGAACGTAAACTGAAATCCCATTGTTCAAGAGAGTCCTGAACAAAAAGTAATATCTTATTTTTCAGGAGAGTCCTGAACAAAAAGTTAAATCCCTTTTTTAAGGAGCGCTGTGAACAAAATTTAAAATCCCATTTTTCAGTAGGGTCCTGATCATAAAGTAAAATTCTATTTTTCAGGAGGGTCATGAATAGAAAGTAAAATTCCATTTTTTAAGAGGGTCCTAAACAGAAAGTGAAATCCCATTTTTCAGGAAGGTTCTGAACCTAAACTAAATTTCTCTTTTTTTGGAGGATCCTGAACATAAAGTAAAAATCCAATTTTTCAGGAGGGTCATGAACATAAAGTGAAATCCAATATTTCAGGAAGATCCTGGACAGAAAGTAAAATCCTATTTTTCAGGAGAATCATGAAAAGAAAGTAAAATCCCATTTTTCAGGATATTCCTGAACAGAAAATAAAATCCTATTTTTCTGGAGGGTACTGAACATAAAGTAAATTTCCATTTTTCAGGAGGGTCCTGAAGAGAAAGTAAAATCCTATTTTTCAGGAGGGTCCTGAACATAAAGTGAAATCCCATTTTTTAGGGGGGTCCAGAACATAAAGTGAAATCCCATTTTTTAGGAGGGTCCTGAACATAAATTGAAATCCCATTTTTCAAGAGGGTCCTGAACAGAAAGTAAATTCCCATTGTTCAGGAGGGTCCTAAACATAAATTTAAATCCCATTTTTAAGGAGGGTTATGAAGAGAAGGTAAAATCCCATTTTCTAGGAGGGTCCTAATCATAAAATTAAATTCCATTTTTCAGTGGGGTCCTGAACAAAAAGTAAAATCCCATTTTTTATGAGAGTCCTAAACAGAAAGTAAAATCTCATTTTTAGGATGGTCCTGAGTATAAAGTGAAATCCCATTTTTCAGGAGTCCTGAATATAAAGTGAAATCCCATTTTTCAGGAGGTCCTGAACTTAAAGTGAAATGTCATTTTTTAGGACGGTCAAGAACAAAAGGTAAACTCTCATTTTTCAGGAGGGTCCGGAACAGAAAGTAAAATCTCATTTTTTAGGAGGGTCTTGAGTAGAAAGTAAAATCTTATTTTTCAGGAGGGTCCAGAACTTAAACTAAAATCTTATTATTCAGAAGGATCCTGAACATAAAGTGCAATTCCATTTTTCAGGTTGGTCCTTAACATAAAGTGAAATCCCATTATTCAGGAGGGTCCAGAACAGAAAGTAAAATTCCATTTTTCTAGAGGGTCCTGAACATAAAATAAAATCTCATTTTTCAAAAGGATCCTGAACAGAAAGTAAAATTCCATTTTTTAGAAGGGTCCTGAACATAAAGTGAAATTCCATTTTTCAGGAGGGTCCTAAACAGAAAGTAAAATCCCATTTTTCAGGAGAATCCTGAACATAAAGTAAAATCCCATTTTTAAGGGGGGTCCTTAACAGAAAGTAAAATCCCATTTTTCAGGAGGGTCCTGAACATAAAATAAAATCTCATTTTTCAGGAGATCCTTAACAGAATGTAAAATCTCATTGTCCTGAACATAAACTAAAGTCCCATTTTTTAGGAGAGTCCAACACGTAAAGAAAAATCTCATTTTTCAAGAGGGTCCTGAACATAGAGTAAACTCCTATTTTTCAGGAGGGTCCAGAACATAAAGTAAAATTCCATTTTTCAGGAGGGTCCTGAACATAAAGTGAAATCTCATTTTTTTGGAGAGTCCTGAACTGAAAGTAAAATCCCATTTTTCAGGAGGGTCCTGAAAAGAAAGTAAAATCACATTTTTCAGTAGTGTCCTAAACATAAATTGAAATCCCATATTTCAGTAGGGTCCAGAACAGAATGTAAAATCCCATTTTTTAGGAGGGTCCTAAACATAAAGTGAAATCCCATTTCTCAGGTGGGTCCTGTACATAGAGTAAAATCTCATTTTTCAGGAGGGTCCTGAACATAAAGTAAATCCCTTTTTTCAGGAGGGTCCTAAACAGAAAGAAAAATCTTATTTTTCAGGAGGGTTCTGAACAGAAATTAAAATCCTATTTTTCAGGAGGGTTCTGAACATAAAGCGAATTCCCATTATTCAAGTTGGTCCTAAACATAGAGTAAAATCCTATTTTGCAGGAGGGTGCTGAACCAAAAGTAAAATCCCATTTTTTAGAAGGGTCTTGAACATAAAGTGAAATTCAATTTTTCATAAAGGTCCTGAACAGAATATAAAATCCCATTTTGTAGGAGGGTCCTGAACATAATGTGAAATTCCATTTTTTTTGGAGGGTCCTGAACACAAACTAAAATCCTATTTTGCAGGAGGATCTTGAATAAAAAGAGAAATTTCATTTTTCAGGAGGGTCCTTAACAAAAAGTAAAATTCCATTTTTCTAGAGGGACCTGAAAATAAAGTAAAATCTCATTTTTCAGGAGGATCCTAAACAGAAAGTAGAATATTATTTTTTAGAGGGTTCTGGAGCATAAAGTGAAATCCTATTTTTCAGGAGGGTCCTGAACAAAAAGTAAAATCCCATTTGTCAAGACAGCCCAGAACAGAAAGTGAAATCCCAATTTTCAAAAGGGTCCTGAATATAAATTAAACTCCCATTTTTCAGGAGGGTCCTGAACATAAAGTGAAATCCCATTTTTCAGGAGGGTCCTGAAGAGAAAGTAAAATCCCATTTTTTAGTAGGATCTTGAACATAAAGTGAAATCCCATTTTTCAGGAGAGTCCTGAACAGATAGTAAAATCCATTTTCAGGAGGGTCCTGAACATAAAGTGACATCCCATTTTTAGGAAGGTCCTGAACAAAAGATAAAATCTCATTTTTCAAAAGGTTACTGAACAGAAAGTAAAATCTTATTTTTCAAGTTGGTCCTGAATAGAAAGTAAAATCCAATTTTTCAGAAGGGTCCTAAACATAAAGTGAAATTCCATTTTTCAGGAGGGTTCTGAACAGAAAGTAAAATTCTATCTTTTAGGAGGGTCCTGAACATAAAGTTAAATCCCATTTTTCAGGAGGGTCCTAAACATAAAGTGAAATCCTATTTTTCAAGAGGGTCCTGAACATATAGTGAAATCCCATTTTTCATGAGGATCCTGTACAGAAAGTAAAATCCAATTTTTTAGGAGGGTCCTGAAAATGATGTGAAATTCCATTTTTCAGGAGGGTCCTGAACAGAAAGTAAAATCCTATTTTTCAAGAAGGTAATGAACAGAAAGTAAAATCCCATTTTTCATGAGAGTCCTGAACATAAAGTAAAATCCAATTCTTCAGGAGAGTCCTAAACATAAGGTTAAATCCCATTTTCAGGAGGGTCTTGAACAGAAAGTAAAATCCCATTTTTCATTAGGGTCCTGAAAATAAAGTAACATCCCATTTTCTGGAGGGTCCTAAACATAAATTAAAATCACATTTTTTTAGAGGGTCCTGAGCAGAAAGTAAAATCCTATTTTTCAGGAGTGTCCAGAACATAAAGTAAAATCTTATTTTTCGAGAGGATCCTTAACATAAAGTACAATTTCATTTTTCTGGAGGGTCCTGAACATAAATTGAAATCTCATTTTTCTGGAGGATCCTGAACAGAAAGTAAAATCCCATTTTTCTAGAGGGTCCTGAATATAAAGTAACATCTCATTTTTCAGAAGGATCCTGAACAGAAAGTAAAATTCTAATTTTCAGACGGGTCGTGAACATAAAGTGAAATCCCATTTTTTCAGGTGGGTCATGAACAGAGAGTAAAATTCAATTTTTCAGGAGGGTCCTGAACAGAAAGTAAAATCCCATTTTTCAGGAGGGTCTTGAATAGAAAGTAAAATCCCATTCTTAAGGATAGTCTTCAAAATAAGGTAAAATTCCATTTTTCCGGAGGGTCCTGAAAGTGATGTGAAATTCCATTTTTCAGGAGGGTCCTGAACAGAAAGTAAAAATCCTATTTTCAAGAAGGTAATGAACAGAAAGTAAAATCCCATTTTTCACGAGGGTCCTGAACATAAAGTAAAATTCCATTCTTCAGGAGAGTCCTAAACATAGGGCAAAATCCCATTTTTAGGAGGGTCCTGAACAAAAAGCAAAATCTTATTTTTCAGTAGGGTCCTGAAAATAAAGTAACATCCCATTTTCTGGAGGGTCTTGAACATAAAGTAAAATCTCATTTTTTAGGAGGGTCCTGAACGTAAACTGAAATCCCATTGTTCAAGAGAGTCCTGAACAAAAAGTAATATCTTATTTTTCAGGAGAGTCCTGAACAAAAAGTTAAATCCCTTTTTTAAGGAGCGCTGTGAACAAAATTTAAAATCCCATTTTTCAGTAGGGTCCTGATCATAAAGTAAAATTCTATTTTTCAGGAGGGTCATGAATAGAAAGTAAAATTCCATTTTTTAAGAGGGTCCTAAACAGAAAGTGAAATCCCATTTTTCAGGAAGGTTCTGAACCTAAACTAAATTTCTCTTTTTTTGGAGGATCCTGAACATAAAGTAAAAATCCAATTTTTCAGGAGGGTCATGAACATAAAGTGAAATCCAATATTTCAGGAAGATCCTGGACAGAAAGTAAAATCCTATTTTTCAGGAGAATCATGAAAAGAAAGTAAAATCCCATTTTTCAGGATATTCCTGAACAGAAAATAAAATCCTATTTTTCTGGAGGGTACTGAACATAAAGTAAATTTCCATTTTTCAGGAGGGTCCTGAAGAGAAAGTAAAATCCTATTTTTCAGGAGGGTCCTGAACATAAAGTGAAATCCCATTTTTTAGGGGGGTCCAGAACATAAAGTGAAATCCCATTTTTTAGGAGGGTCCTGAACATAAATTGAAATCCCATTTTTCAAGAGGGTCCTGAACAGAAAGTAAATTCCCATTGTTCAGGAGGGTCCTAAACATAAATTTAAATCCCATTTTTAAGGAGGGTTATGAAGAGAAGGTAAAATCCCATTTTCTAGGAGGGTCCTAATCATAAAATTAAATTCCATTTTTCAGTGGGGTCCTGAACAAAAAGTAAAATCCCATTTTTTATGAGAGTCCTAAACAGAAAGTAAAATCTCATTTTTAGGATGGTCCTGAGTATAAAGTGAAATCCCATTTTTCAGGAGTCCTGAATATAAAGTGAAATCCCATTTTTCAGGAGGTCCTGAACTTAAAGTGAAATGTCATTTTTTAGGACGGTCAAGAACAAAAGGTAAACTCTCATTTTTCAGGAGGGTCCGGAACAGAAAGTAAAATCTCATTTTTTAGGAGGGTCTTGAGTAGAAAGTAAAATCTTATTTTTCAGGAGGGTCCAGAACTTAAACTAAAATCTTATTATTCAGAAGGATCCTGAACATAAAGTGCAATTCCATTTTTCAGGTTGGTCCTTAACATAAAGTGAAATCCCATTATTCAGGAGGGTCCAGAACAGAAAGTAAAATTCCATTTTTCTAGAGGGTCCTGAACATAAAATAAAATCTCATTTTTCAAAAGGATCCTGAACAGAAAGTAAAATTCCATTTTTTAGAAGGGTCCTGAACATAAAGTGAAATTCCATTTTTCAGGAGGGTCCTAAACAGAAAGTAAAATCCCATTTTTCAGGAGAATCCTGAACATAAAGTAAAATCCCATTTTTAAGGGGGGTCCTTAACAGAAAGTAAAATCCCATTTTTCAGGAGGGTCCTGAACATAAAATAAAATCTCATTTTTCAGGAGATCCTTAACAGAATGTAAAATCTCATTGTCCTGAACATAAACTAAAGTCCCATTTTTTAGGAGAGTCCAACACGTAAAGAAAAATCTCATTTTTCAAGAGGGTCCTGAACATAGAGTAAACTCCTATTTTTCAGGAGGGTCCAGAACATAAAGTAAAATTCCATTTTTCAGGAGGGTCCTGAACATAAAGTGAAATCTCATTTTTTTGGAGAGTCCTGAACTGAAAGTAAAATCCCATTTTTCAGGAGGGTCCTGAAAAGAAAGTAAAATCACATTTTTCAGTAGTGTCCTAAACATAAATTGAAATCCCATATTTCAGTAGGGTCCAGAACAGAATGTAAAATCCCATTTTTTAGGAGGGTCCTAAACATAAAGTGAAATCCCATTTCTCAGGTGGGTCCTGTACATAGAGTAAAATCTCATTTTTCAGGAGGGTCCTGAACATAAAGTAAATCCCTTTTTTCAGGAGGGTCCTAAACAGAAAGAAAAATCTTATTTTTCAGGAGGGTTCTGAACAGAAATTAAAATCCTATTTTTCAGGAGGGTTCTGAACATAAAGCGAATTCCCATTATTCAAGTTGGTCCTAAACATAGAGTAAAATCCTATTTTGCAGGAGGGTGCTGAACCAAAAGTAAAATCCCATTTTTTAGAAGGGTCTTGAACATAAAGTGAAATTCAATTTTTCATAAAGGTCCTGAACAGAATATAAAATCCCATTTTGTAGGAGGGTCCTGAACATAATGTGAAATTCCATTTTTTTTGGAGGGTCCTGAACACAAACTAAAATCCTATTTTGCAGGAGGATCTTGAATAAAAAGAGAAATTTCATTTTTCAGGAGGGTCCTTAACAAAAAGTAAAATTCCATTTTTCTAGAGGGACCTGAAAATAAAGTAAAATCTCATTTTTCAGGAGGATCCTAAACAGAAAGTAGAATATTATTTTTTAGAGGGTTCTGGAGCATAAAGTGAAATCCTATTTTTCAGGAGGGTCCTGAACAAAAAGTAAAATCCCATTTGTCAAGACAGCCCAGAACAGAAAGTGAAATCCCAATTTTCAAAAGGGTCCTGAATATAAATTAAACTCCCATTTTTCAGGAGGGTCCTGAACATAAAGTGAAATCCCATTTTTCAGGAGGGTCCTGAAGAGAAAGTAAAATCCCATTTTTTAGTAGGATCTTGAACATAAAGTGAAATCCCATTTTTCAGGAGAGTCCTGAACAGATAGTAAAATCCATTTTCAGGAGGGTCCTGAACATAAAGTGACATACCATTTTTAGGAAGGTCCTGAACAAAAGATAAAATCTCATTTTTCAAAAGGTTACTGAACAGAAAGTAAAATCTTATTTTTCAAGTTGGTCCTGAATAGAAAGTAAAATCCAATTTTTCAGAAGGGTCCTAAACATAAAGTGAAATTCCATTTTTCAGGAGGGTTCTGAACAGAAAGTAAAATTCTATCTTTTAGGAGGGTCCTGAACATAAAGTTAAATCCCATTTTTCAGGAGGGTCCTAAACATAAAGTGAAATCCTATTTTTCAAGAGGGTCCTGAACATATAGTGAAATCCCATTTTTCATGAGGATCCTGTACAGAAAGTAAAATCCAATTTTTTAGGAGGGTCCTGAAAATGATGTGAAATTCCATTTTTCAGGAGGGTCCTAAACAGAAAGTAAAATCCTATTTTTCAAGAAGGTAATGAACAGAAAGTAAAATCCCATTTTTCATGAGAGTCCTGAACATAAAGTAAAATCCAATTCTTCAGGAGAGTCCTAAACATAAGGTTAAATCCCATTTTCAGGAGGGTCTTGAACAGAAAGTAAAATCCCATTTTTCATTAGGGTCCTGAAAATAAAGTAACATCCCATTTTCTGGAGGGTCCTAAACATAAATTAAAATCACATTTTTTTAGAGGGTCCTGAGCAGAAAGTAAAATCCTATTTTTCAGGAGCGTCCAGAACATAAAGTAAAATCTTATTTTTCGAGAGGATCCTTAACATAAAGTACAATTTCATTTTTCTGGAGGGTCCTGAACATAAATTGAAATCTCATTTTTCTGGAGGATCCTGAACAGAAAGTAAAATCCCATTTTTCTAGAGGGTCCTGAATATAAAGTAACATCTCATTTTTCAGGAGGATCCTGAACAGAAAGTAAAATTCTATTTTTCAGACGGGTCGTGAACATAAAGTGAAATCCCATTTTTTCAGGTGGGTCATGAACAGAGAGTAAAATTCAATTTTTCAGGAGGGTCCTGAACAGAAAGTAAAATCCCATTTTTCAGGAGGGTCTTGAATAGAAAGTAAAATCCCATTCTTAAGGATAGTCTTCAAAATAAGGTAAAATTCCATTTTTCCGGAGGGTCCTGAAAGGAAAGTAAATTCCCATTTTTCAGGAGGGTTCTGAACATAAAGTGAAATCCCATTGTTCATGACGGTCCTGAACAAAAAATAAAATCCCATTTTTCAAGAGTGTACTGAACATAAAGTAAATTTCCATTTTTCAGGAGGGTCCTGAAGAGAAGGTAAAATCCCATTTTTTAGGAGAGTTCGGAACAGAAAGTAAAATCCCATTTTTCATGAGAGTCCTGAACATAAAGTAAAATCCAATTCTTCAGGAGAGTCCCAAACATAAGGTTAAATCCCATTTTCAGGAGGGTCTTGAACAGAAAGTAAAATCCCATTTTTCAGTAGGGTCCTGAAAATAAAGTAACATCCCATTTTCTGGAGGGTCCTAAACATAAATTAAAATCACATTTTTTTGGAGGGTCCTGAGCAGAAAGTAAAATCCTATTTTTCAGGAGCGTCCAGAACATAAAGTAAAATCTTATTTTTCGAGAGGATCCTGAACATAAAGTGCAATTTCATTTTTCTGGAGGGTCCTGAACATAAAGTGAAATCTCATTTTTCTGGAGGATCCTGAACAGAAAGTAAAATCCCATTTTTCTAGAGGGTCCTGAACATAAAGTAACATCTCATTTTTCAGGAGGATCCTGAACAGAAAGTAAAATTCTATTTTTCAGACGGGTCGTGAACATAAAGTGAAATCCCATTTTTTCAGGTGGGTCATGAACAGAGAGTAAAATTCAATTTTTCAGGAGGGTCCTGAACAGAAAGTAAAATCCCATTTTTCAGGAGGGTCTTGAACAGAAAGTAAAATCCCATTCTTAAGGATAGTCTTCAAAATAAGGTAAAATTCCATTTTTCCGGAGGGTCCTGAAAGGAAAGTAAATTCCCATTTTTCTGGAGGGTTCTGAACATAAAGTGAAATCCCATTATTCAGGACGGTCCTGAACAGAAAATAAAATCCCATTTTTCAGGAGGGTCCGGAAGAGAAGGTAAAATCCCATTTTTTAGGAGAGTCCGGAACATAAAGTGAAATCCCATTTTTCAGGGGGATCCTGAACATAAAGTGAAATCCCATTTTTTAGGAGGGTCCTGAACATAAATTGAAATCCAATTTTTAAGGAGGGTCCTGAACAGAAAGTAAATTCCCATTTTTCAGGAGGGTCCTGAACATAAAGTAAAATCTCATTATTAAGGAGGATTATGAACAGAAGGTAAAATCCCATTTTTCAAGAGGGTCCTAATCTTAAAATAAAATTCCATTTTTCAGTGGGGTCTTGAACAGAAATTAAAATCCCATTTTTTAAGAGAGTCCTGATCATAAATGAAAACTCCATTTTTCAGAAGGGTCCTGATCATAAAGTAAAATTCCATTTTTAAGGAGGGTCCTTAATAGAAAGTAAAATCCTATTTTTCAGAAGGGTCCTGATCATAAAGTAAAATCCTATTTTTCAGGAGGTCCTGAAGAGAAAGTAAAATCCCATTTTTCAGAAGGGTCCTGAATATAAAGTGAAATCCCATTTTTTAGGAGGCACCTGAACATGAACTGAAATCTCATTTTTCAGGAGGGTCTGGAACGTAAAGTAAAATCCCATATTTCAGGAGATCCTGAACATAAAGTAAAATTTCATTTTTCTGGAGGGTCCAGAACGTAAAGTAAAATTCCATTTTTCAGGAGTGTCCTGAGCATAAAATGAAATCTCATTTTTTAGGAGAGTCCGGAACAGAAAGTAAAAGCCCATTTTTCAGTAGGGTACTGAAAATAAAATAAAATCCCATTTTTCAGGAGAATCTTGAACATAAAGTGCAATTCTATTTTTCATGAAGTTCCTAAACATAAAGTGAAATCCCATTTTTCAGGAGGGACCTCAAAAAAAGTTAAAATCCTATTTTTCAGGGGGGGACTTGAACATAAAGTGAAATCCAATTTTTTAGGAGGGTCCTGAACATAAAGTAAAATCCCATTTTTCAGGAGGGGCCTGAACAAAAAGTAAAAATCCCATTTTTAAGAAGGGTCCTGAACAGAAAGTAAAATCCCATTTTACAGGAGGGTCCTGAACATAAAATGAAATTCCATTTTTCAGGTGGGTCCTGAACAGAAAGTTAAATCCCATTTTTTAGGAGGATCCTGAACATAAAGTGAAATCCCATTTTTTAGGAGGGTCCTGAACAGAAAGTAAAATCCATTTTTTCAGGAGGGTCCTGAACATAAAGTAACATTCCATTTTTAGGAAGGTCCTGAACAAAAGATAAAATCTCATTTTTCAAAAGGTTACTAAACAGAAAGTAAAATCTCATTTTTCAGGAGGGTCTTGAACATAAAGTAAAATCCCATTTTTCATCAGGGTCCTGAACATAAAGTGAAATCCCATTTTTCAGGAGGGTCCTGAAGTTAAAGTAAAATCCCATTTTTAAAGAGACTCCTAAACATAAAATGAAATTCTAGTTTTTCGGAGGGTCCTGCACATAAAGTGAAATTCCATTTTTCAGGAGGGTCCTGAACAGAAGGTAAAATTCCATTTTTAAGGAGGATCCTGAACATAAAGTGAAATCTTATTTTTCAGGAGAGTCCAGAACAGAAGGTAAAATCTAATTTTTTAGAAGGGTCCTGAGTAGAAAGTAAAATCTTATTTTTTTAAGGAGGATCCTGAACATAAAGTGCAATTGCATTTTTAGGAGGGTCCTGAACATAATGTGAAATCCTGTTATTCAGGAGGGTCCTGAACAGAAAGTAAATTCCAATTTTTCTAGAGGGTCCTGAATATAAAGTAAAAACTCATTTTTCAGGAGGATCCTGAACAGAAAGTAAAATTCTATTTTTTAGAAGGGTCCGGAACATAAAGTGAAATCCAATTTTTCAGGAGGGTCATGAACAGAAAGTAAAATTCCATTTTTCAGGAGGGTCCTGATCATAAAGTAAAATTCTATTTTTTAGGAGGGTCTTTAATAGAAAGTAAAATCCCATTTTTAAGGAGGGTCATGAACATAAAGTGTAATCTCATTTTTCAGGAGGTCCTGAAGAGAAAGTAAAATCTCATTTTTCAAGAGGGTCCTGAACATAAAGTAAAATTTTATTTTTCAGGAGGATCTAGAAAATAAATTAAAATTCCATTTGTCAGGAGGGTCCTGAGCGTAAAATGAAATCCCATTTTTCAGGAGGGTCCTGAACATAAAGTAAAATTTCATTTTTCAGGAGGATCTAGAACATAAATTAAATTTCCATTTGTCAGGAAGGTCCTCAGCATAAAATGAAATCCCATTTTTCAGGAGGGTCCTGAACAGAAAGTAAAATCCTATTTTTCAGGAGTGTCCTGAACAGAAAGTAAAATTTTATTTTTAGGAAGGTCCTGAACAAAAATTGAAATCCCATTTTTCAGGAGGGATCTGAACCTAAACTAAATTTCTCTTTTTCAGGAGGGTCCTGAACATAAAGTAAGAATCCAATTTTTCAGGAGGGTCATGAACATAAAGTGAAATCCAATATTTCAGGAAGGTCCTGGACAGAAAGTAAAATCCTATTTTTCAGGAGAATCATGAAAAGAAAGTAAAATCCCATTTGTCAAGACGGTCCTGAACAGAAAATAAAATCCCATTTTTTAGGAGGGTACTGAACATAAAGTATATTTCTATTTTTCAGGAGGGTCCTGAAGAGAAAGTAAAATCCCATTTTTCAGGAGGATCCTGAACATAAAGTGAAATCCCATTTTTCAGGGGGGTCCTGAACATAAAGTGAAATCCCAATTTTTAGGAGGGTCTTGAACATAAATTGAAATCTCATTTTTCAAGAGGGTCCTGAACAAAAAGTAAATTCCCATTTTTCAGGAGGGACCTGAACATATAGTTAAATACCATTTTTAAGGAGGGTTATGAACAGAAGGTAAAATCCCATTTTTCAGGAGGGTTCTAATCATAAAATAAAATTCCATTTTTCAGTGGGGTCCTGAACAGAAAGTAAAATCCCATTTTTAGGATGGTCCTGTATATAAAGTGAAATCCTATTTTTCAGGAGTCTTTAACATAAAGTGAAATCCCATTTTTCAGGATGGTCCTGAATAGAAATTAAACTCTCATTTTTCAGGAGGGTCCTAAACAGAAAGTAAAATCTCATTTTTAGGACGGTCCAGAACATAAAGAAAAATCTCATTTTTCAGGAGTGTCCTAAACGGAAAGTAAAATCTCATTTTTCATGAGGATCCTGAATAGAAAGTAAAATCTCAATTTTCAGGAGGGTCCTGAACATAAAGTGAAATCTCATTTTTCAGCAGGGTCCTGAACATAAAGTAAAATCCAATTTTAAAGATGGTCCTGAACATAAAGTGAAATCCCAGTTATCAGGAAGGTACTGAACATAAAGTAAAATCCCATTTTTTAGGAGGATGCTGAACATAATGTGAAATCTCATTTTTCAGGAGGGTCCAGAACAAATGGTAAAACCTAAATTTTCAGGTGGGTCTTGAACATAAATTAAAATCACATTTTTCTGGAGGATCCTGAGCAGAATGTAAAATCCTATTTTTCAGGAGGGTGCAGAACATAAAGTAAAATCTCATTTTTTTGATGGATCCATAACATAAAGTGTAATTCCATTTTTAAGGAAGGTCCTGAATATAAAGTGAAATCTCATTATTCAGGAGGTTCTTCGACAGAAAGTAAAATCCTATTTTTCTAGAGGGTCCTGAACATAAAAGTAAAATCTCATTTTTCATGAGGATTCTGAACAGAAAGTAAAATTTTATTTTTCAGAACGGTCCAGAACATAAAGTGAAATCCCATTTTTTAGGTGGGTCCTGAACAGAAAGTAAAATTCCTTTTTTCAGAAGAGTCCTGATCATAAAGTAAAACTCCATTTTTTAGAAGGGTCCTGATCATAAAGTAAAATTCCATTTTGAAGGAGGCTCCTTAATAGAAAGTAAAATCCTATTTTTCAGAAGGGTCCTTATCATAAAGTAAAATCCTATTTTTCAGGAGGTCCTGAAGAGAATGTAAAATCCCATTTTACAGAAGAGTCCTGAACATAAAGTAAAATCCCATTTTTTAGGAGGGTCCTGAACATGAACTGAAATCTCATTTTTTAGGAGGGTCTATAACGTAAAGTAAAATCCTATTTTTTAAGAGGGTCCTGAACATAAAGTAAAATTTTATTTTTCAGGAGGGTCGACAACGTAAAGTAAAATTCCATTTTTCAGGAGTGTCCTAAGCATAAAATGAAATCCCATTTTTCAGGAGAGTCCGGAACAGAAAGTAAAAGCCCATTTTTCAGTAGGGTACTGAAAATAAAATAAAATCTCATTTTTCAGGAGGATCCTGAACATCAAGTGCAATTCAATTTTTCATGAGGGTCCTAAACATAAAGTCAAATCCCATTTTTCAGGAGGGACCTAAAAAAAAGTTAAAATCCAATTTTTTAGGGGGAACTTGAACATAAAGTGAAATCCCATTTTTTTGGAAGGTCCTGAACATAAAGTAAAATCTCATTTTTCAGGAAGGGCCAGAACAAAAAGTAAAATCCCATTTTTAAGAAGGGTCCTGAACAGAAAGTAAAATCCCATTTTACAGGAGGGTCCTGAACATAAAGTGAAATCCCATTTTTCAGGAGGGTCCTGAACAGAAAGTAAAATCCATTTGTTCAGGAGGGTCCTAAACATAAAGTGACATCCCATTTTTAGGAAGTTCCTGAACAAAAGATAAAATCCAATTTTTCAGGATGTTACCGAACAGAAAGTAAAATCTTATTTTTCAGGTGGGTCCTGAATTGAAAGAAAAATCCAATTTTTCAGAAGGGTCCTAAACATAAAGTGAAATACCATTTTTCAGAAAGGTCCTGAACAGAAATTAAAATCCCATTTTTCAGGAGGGTCCTGAACATAAAGTAAAATCCTATTTTTCAGGAGGGTCTTGAACAGAAAGTAAAATCTTATTTTTCAAGAGGGCCCTGAACATATAGTGAAATCTTATTTTTCAGGAGGATCCTGTATAGAATGTAAAATCCAATTTTTTAGGAGGGTCCTGAAAATGATGTGAAATTCCATTTTTCAGGAGGGTCCTGAACAGAAAGTAAAAATCCTATTTTTCAAGAAGGTAATGAACAGAAAGTAAAATCCCATTTTTCACGAGGGTCCTGAACATAAAGTAAAATCTCATTCTTCAGGAGAGTCCTAAACATAGGGCAAAATCCCATTTTTAGGAGGGTCCTGAACAAAAAGCAAAATCTTATTTTTCAGTAGGGTCCTGAAAATAAAGTAACATCCCATTTTCTGGAGGGTCTTGAACATAAAGTAAAATCTCATTTTTTAGGAGGGTCCTGAACGTAAACTGAAATCCCATTGTTCAAGAGAGTCCTGAACAAAAAGTAATAGCTTATTTTTCAGGAGAGTCCTGAACAAAAAGTTAAATCCCATTTTAAGGAGCGCTGTGAACAAAATTTAAAATCCCATTTTTCAGTAGGGTCCTGATCATAAAGTAAAATTCTATTTTTCAGGAGGGTCATGAATAGAAAGTAAAATTCTATTTTTTAAGAGGGTCCTAAACAGAAAGTGAAATCCCATTTTTCAGGAAGGTTCTGAACCTAAACTAAATTTCTCTTTTTTTGGAGGATCCTGAACATAAAGTAAAAATCCAATTTTTCAGGAGGGTCATGAACATAAAGTGAAATCCAATATTTCAGGAAGATCCTGGACAGAAAGTAAAACCCTATTTTTCAGGAGAATCATGAAAATAAAGTAAAATCCCATTTTTCAGGATGTTCCTGAACAGAAAATAAAATCCTATTTTTCTGGAGGGTACTGAACATAAAGTAAATTTCCATTTTTCAGGAGGGTCCTGAAGAGAAAGTAAAATCCCATTTTTCAGGAGGGTCCTGAACATAAAGTGAAATCCCATTTTTTAGGGGGGTCCAGAACATAAAGTGAAATCCCATTTTTTAGGAGGGTCCTAAACATAAATTGAAATCCCATTTTTCAAGAGGGTCCTGAATAGAAACTAAATTCTTATTTTTCAGGATGGTCCTGAACATAAAGTTCAATCCCATTTTTAAGGAGGGTTATGAACAGAAGGTAAATCCCATTTTTCAGGAGGGTTCTAATCATAAAATAAAATTCCATTTTTCAGTGGGGTCCTGAACAGAAAGTAAAATCCCATTTTTTAAGAGAGTCCTAAACAGATAGTAAAATCCCATTTTTAGGATGGTCCTGAATATAATGTGAAATCCCATTTTTCAGGAGTCCTGAACATAAAGTGAAATTCCATTTTTCAGGAGGTCCTGAACTTAAAGTGAAATCTCATTTTTAGGAGGGTCAAGAACAAAAGGTAAACTCTCATTTTTCAGGAGGGTCCGAAACAGAAAGTAAAATCTCATTTTTTAGGAGGGTCTTGAGTAGAAAGTAAAATCTTATTTTTCAGGAGGGTCCAGAACTTAAACTAAAATCTGATTATTCAGAAGGATCCTGAACATAAAGTGCAATTCC